>JAOPJW010000002.1:23619942-23630317 GCA_027122535.1 Octopus maya | reverse complement strand
GTACAGCAGGGTTCGCCACCATCCCCTGCCAGAGCCTCATGGAGCTTTAGGTGTTTTCGCTCAATAAACACTCACAGCGCTCGGTCTGGGAATCATGACCGCGAGTCCGCTGCCCTAACCACTGGGCCATTGTGCTTCCACAGTGTAGTGTATGATGAGTTAATAAAGTAATTAGTAGCAGCCCACCACATTACAATATCGATTTGATAGTCACATAGCAGTGGCAATCAAATTCACATACTAAACATTTTTCTATAATCAAAACAAATAAAGATAGGAACACAATAGACACACTTTCCTCTGAGACCAGTGGTTCTCAATCTTTTTTATTGCTCTGGTACATGGTTCAGTGGAGAGTATTGGGCTCACAATCAGTAGGTAATGAGTTTGATTCCTGGACCAGGCTGTATTGCGTTTTTGAGCAAGACACTTTGTTTCATATTGCTCCAATTCACTCAACTGTAGAAATGAGTTGTGACATCACTGGTGCTAAGCTGTATCAGACTTTGCCTTTTCTTTGGACAACATCAGTGGGATGGAATGTGGTATATATGAGCAACTGCTGGTTTTCCATAAATAATCTTGTCTGGACTTGTGCTTTGGAGGGGAACTTTCTAGGTGGAATCCCATACCCATACATGACCAAAGTGGGGTCTTTACCCTTTCTTTTTACCTTCTATAATACTTGGATAGTCCTCACAAAAGTAATATCACATTTAAAGATAAAAATAAAGTTAATTTTCTAATAGCATTTTTAAAATGAAAAAATACAGATGGTTGAACAAACAACTAAAATATAAGCTTCCACTTTAGTGCATAAAATGCAAATGCAAATTGTGCGATTAGCAAGAAAAGAAATGTAAATAATGCAATTAGTCACAATTGTGAAAATAAAATTCAAGAACTTCTTTGTGGTTGTTTCACATTAATGACTTCATTGAGAAGTAGAAATTTCTTGCTGATTGTGATCTGCTGGCTGGGCTGTGGATTCAGGCAATTCCTAAATCTTGTCTTGGCAAGAGAGGATTGAATTCAGATTCATACAAGTTGTTATAACAAATAGAATGAGGACACAGAGTGCTTTACCACAAAGTCTTAGGAGCATAACCAGTGCTGAATATCAAAACTTCTAAGCTTTGCTTTGAAATTACAATTCAAGAGCTTGATACTTTTGCTAGTAAATAAGATCTTTCAGCTCATCATTATCTGAAATTTTCTCCAGATTGTAGAAATATAGGTTCATAACCAATTTTTCTGAAATTTCCAGGGTGTCAGCAGTAAGATATTCATCAAACACTTTTGACATCATTTCCAAATGAGTGCCAATTTCTTCATACATTTTAGTGATGTGGATCCAACGCCATTAATTGTCTCTTTATGTGAAATGAAACTTGACAGTTTCATTTCTATCCTACAGCACCAAACCGATAACTTTTCTTGCAAAACATTCATTACTTCTGTGAATATAAATTTAAAAACATTTAATGAGACGTGGCAATCCTGTCTCTACATTATCTAAATACAATTGCAACACAACAAATAAATATACAACAAATTACCATTTCACCTTAGTAACAACTAATAGTTCAAACCATCAAAGTCATTGTAAACCATGCACCTGTAACAGCCAAAATGAAATCCTGAATATCATACTTTCACTTCAAAGGGAAGCACTTTATCCTTGATATTTCCTGGCCCTCAAAAGGACATAAAATTTCCCACTAATTAGACTACTGCTAACATATTGGAGTTGCACTATGGTTAAGTACACAAATATTTGAGATAACATGCAAAAAAAAAAAAAAATCATCCAACTGCTAGACGAATGTTAACTTGCTCATATACAACAATTACTTCACTACCAGCCATTTGTATTTTACGTCTGTTAAGAGTCTCAGATACTTTTGAACTAGTAAATCATGTACCCATCCCAATATCTCTGCTTGCTAACTTCTTGTTATCTTTAGCATCTCTCATTTCAATACCCATTAAACACTGTCCTATCATTCTTCTTCAGAGCTGTGAACTTATGTGAGTCCTTCTTTGCTCAAATTTTATTCACAGATACTGACCAATGGAAGTTCAAGCTGAATGTCAATCCCAATGTTCTATTTTATCAAACTTGGAGGCATAGAAAGGTTTAAAGGACTGTTCTACCTTCTGGGAGTATTAAAGGAAAAACAATAACAAAGCTTATTTACTAATGTGAAGAACAGCTATATAGTAGATGGAAATGACTTGTCTAAAGTAGTGGAGAATAACAGCTTTGGTAAACTGATGAAATGCAGTTTCAGCCAGGTCTAAGGTTGGGTTATAGACATTTGTCATGCAAGTGTTGGTTGATCAAACTGAAATATGTTTCTTTTTTACTATCTTGTTTGAAATGTGATAGAAAGCTTCAGTTTTACAGCAGTTAAGCAAGGTGAGGTGTACTAGGACTACACACACAGGTACACCATAATCTATATATACACAGATGAGGGTCGATTCATTTGAAAAAGAAAGTGAACAAACCAATGTAATCAGTAAATTTATAGGTTTGATTTTTTTAAAATTATTTTTTTTAAGTATCACCATTATAAGTATTTATACTCCAAAGAAATTAAGAAATCAAGTCATAAATAAACGAAACCCTTGAATCCATCACTGTACACATACACATGCACGTACACAATTGCATATCTATGTATGTATGCATTCACATATGTCTACACACATAGGTACACCATGATCTATACACATGCAGATGAGGGTTGATTCATATGAAAAAGAAAGTGAACAAAATAATATGACTAATTGCTTATCAGGAAATTTGTAAGTTTGATTTAAAAAAAAATTTTTTATTTATTCATTTTTTTTTTAAAGATAATCAAGCCAAATGTTTATCATTTCGAGCCACTCACCCAATGAGTATATCTGCCAAACATGGTGGGAATCTGTTTGGCCATTTTCCAGTAATTTTGCAAACAAGCAAACAAAAAAGAGTGATTACAATACCCTGCTTTCGCTTATGCATGCAGGGTAATAACAAATTTTAAAAATCTGAAAATAAAATTAAAGAAAGTAAAGTATAAAAATGTTAATTTACTTTATATAGAGTTCTTAAAATTGAAATAAAGCTTTAGGCAAGTATATTGTACCTGTTTTCAGTATCAATATTTGTCTCGAGATTATTGTCAGATAAGTCTGAATTCTCATCCTTAACCTTATGCAATTTCTGAGATTTTTTTTTTTTTTTGTATTTTGTTCTGCAATTTATCATGGTTTCAAATGGAATGAAATGCATTATCACAAGAAATAAAAAGAGATTCAAACTCACTACCAGGAACCAACAAATTTGATAAGAATTCCTGAGGGTTTGCACGGCCACAAATTTCAAGAAATAAATTGCAAAGAAATGTTCCAGAAAATATGAAAGAGGGACTTGTTGCATAGAAAGGTTCTTGAAGCAGTTGATTCAGATGTAAGACATAGCGCAATGTAACTTGAAATTGATTGAAGTTATGTACAACGGGGGTATTAATTTTAGTTTTCCAATCATATGATGGGTTTCCACAGAATTTTATAAGATTTTGATTAATTTTACTTAAAATTTCATTACTTGCACCTTCAATAAGTTTACACATACTTTTCTGATTTCCAGCAGAGCTTTGAAGAAATACTTTTTTTGTCTCTGTTTTATCCTTTGAAATTTTTATCCACAAATATATATTGCATACAACCAAAGCTGTCACCATAGCTTTATGAATTTGAGGGTTAGCATTCTTCACCCAATACACAATGGTAATAGCAACTATTTTTAACTCTTCAGGAAATTCTTTTAAAAACTCCAAGTCTGAACCTAAGGTTAACAACATAATGTTGCGTTTAATATCAAGAGTGGCTGATGAAATGTCACTCAGTGATGGGAGAGGCCCAAAGTTTGGAATGGTAAAAACTGGATTAATTTTTTTCTTTTTATAGTTACAGTCAACTCTGTCATATTCTTCAATAGATAATTTATTAATTGATTCTTTTTCAACATTATCAAGAAGTAAAATGCCATAAATAACTTGTCTGATATAAGTGGAACATTCGTAGACAGATGGATAACTCATATGTTCTATCTGACTCATTAGAATGATTCGCCGTAAGCGCACTAAATTAAGAAATGATACAGAAAGTTGACATCTTTTTAATCTGTGAATGAACCATTCTGGTAGAATACAGTTGTGACAAAACTTTTTGAAACCTGGTGATTTAAAAACCAACTTGTCTGTTTCAAAATATTCTTTCATATCAAAAGAAGATTCCACACTAATATAACTAGTAACTGATTTACTTATTAATGTTTGCAATTTTTTCCTCTCTGCAATTTTGAAAAAATTCAAAATATTTGTAATAGCTTCTTCAATGGAACTTTGATTATGGAGCCAATATAAAAGTGAAAGAAACATAGCATTTTGCTTGCGACGAGCAATATTCAGACCAAAATTATCTGGAGCTTTCTTTACATTGCAAAAAAATTTATCAAACACTCCTTTGGAACTAACATAATCATTTCCACAAAGTGTACTAAAAAGTGGTAGTAAACTTTTATCCAGTCCGGGAAACAAATCAATGAAATTTTTGCAGAAATAAATTTGACATTCCAAAAACTTGTACATTTTGCCAGAACTTTCTTCTTTGAATGATTTGGGGTTGTAATCTACACTGTCCAACGTTATAAATCCTCCAGTTACCTCATAAATGTAAAAATCACTGTCGTTGCTAAGCACTGGACAATTCCATTGGTTAGCCAAAAGCATGAGCTGACTATCTGCTTCAAAATCTCCTACAACACAAGGAATGCCAAGATCTTTTATAACATTGAGAAATGTTTGAGAAGTCAGAGCTGGTGTAACACTTCCAGATCCTCCTCGTGCCAGAGACTTGGCCATATATATGCGTTGACGAGCTCTAGAGAGACATGTATTTAATTTTCGATTATCGGTTTCATAACCACCATCAAATACAAGATAAGGTGATATATTGCAAGTTTCAAAGGTCTTAAAATACATCTTGATTTTAGCAACGAATAAATGATAATCTCCACCACATCGGTAAGGTACTTTATGATGATCATATATAAAATGATACAAATTGTTAGCATCAATAACTATCTTGCAATCATGCAACCTATATTTGTTATCAAAACATTGCTGTGATTTAACAAAGGAGGCAAGTCCTTTGACACCCATTGTACTACAATTCTGATGTCAAAAATATTGGTCATTCAGCACTTTCATTTGTTTTCTCTGGCACATATGCAATGTAAAATCTGTAAAAGAAAGAAAACTATGCATAAGTATTAATCATAATATTTAATCCTCATCATCATCATCTTCATTTAATGTCTGCTTTCCAGTTGAAGGGCTGTTCAGGCTCCATGTCTGTTTTGGCATGGTTTCTATGGCTGGATGCCCTTCCTAACACCAAGCACTTTACAGAGTGTACTAGGTGCTTTAAATGCAGCACCAGCACAGGTGTTTACATGGCAGTGGTATGGGTGCTTTTTACATAACACTAGCACTCATGAGCCCAAAAGGTTAGGAATGCTTAGCTGGAGAGCAATGCAGGGAACAGCCTGTATACAAAGACAACCATGCTTTTACTTAGCTTGACATGTCATTTCAAGCACAGCAAACCACTGGGAGACTTGGTCCCCTGTCATCAAGTATGTGAGTCTCAACATCTGTATAACCTTTTTCACCACTTCATCCCATGTCTTCCTGGGTCTACCCCTTCCACATGTTCTTTCAACAATTTGAGATTGGCACCTCTTGATGCAGCTGACTTCATTCATATGCATTACATGGCCATAACAGTGCAATAATATATCTTGTACACTACATCTGATGCTATGTGTACCCAGTTTTCCTCTTAAGTTACTTACATTCTGTTGTATATGCACATTGACATTATGCATAATAAATAAGGGAATGTAAATAAGTACAGACAGTAGTGTGGAAAGTATTAATGTAAAAATATAAATTGAAAAGAGAAAGGTTCACACAGACTTCCATTTGGACATGTTGCAATGTAAACAAAATTATCTAATTGAAGACTGGAGTTCATTTTCATGCCAAACTCAAAATCAAAGCTGTGCTAAAATTGAGGATATCTTTTATTTTCCTCAAATCTATCTAGAAGGGAACATAGAAATGTAGTAAATTTGTATTTCAATGAAATAGAATGGAGAAAGAAACAAGGTGATAAGAGAGGCAATCATTTATAATTAATCCGTATTGTCATGAATATATTTGAGATAAATCAACCTGATTAGTATTTAACTAGAAAGTTTTTCAATAATGTACAATTTGTTAAAGGCAGAAACCATGAGGAATTGTTAGAACTCCATTGGAATCAGTTGTTAAATGTTTCTAATAGTAACTGGCAAAAACAATTTGATTATAGGATAGCAAGAAGGGAATAGATATGGAGCTGTCACATTAATTTACATCCCAAATAGAAATTGTGTATTCGTATTATGACAAGACATGATTTTGTCAGAGGTTACCTGGATGCTATATAACTGCCACTCTTTTTTTTAATTTAGCTAACGAGAAGTTTAGCACAAGGCTACAGAAAAAAACCCACTGTGATGAATAAAAGATTAATTTCAACACTCAGAATAGAAGTATCATACTTACTTATAAGTAATAAGATCAGTGTAAGACTTGAGTAAAAAGTGTTATTTCAAATTTAGAGCTGAGTGATTTTTCATCCAAAGAGAATGCTCAGATACTGTGATGTCATTTTGACCATACTACAGTTATAATAGAATATTACTAGCAGGACCCATGAATATTTTATGGAATTTATGATAAACCTATTGGATTATTTCTGAAAACTTTATCCAAAAAACCTGAAAGTGTATCCTGTGTTGTGTCTGTATGGAAAGATAGTTGCTCATCTGCCACTCATTGAAAAGTGAAAGAAATTGGAATATGATTATTACTTAATGTACTTTATATAAACACTTTATATATCTTATGCACAATTTTATAAACTTAATACGCAATTCTCATAAAATAAATATTCACTCTTGTTCTTCCATTTTTCCCATAAAGAAATAAAAATATCCTGCACATATGATACAACCTTTTGCTAAATTGCATATATCTGGCACATAAATAAGCGTGAATATTTCACAGAATTGCACTAACGCACATGCGTTATGATAGGTGATATAAAAAAAAACTTAGTTCAATTAAAAAGAAAACATTTTACATTAACCAGTCACCACCACCATCATCTCTCTCTTTCCCTCTCTCTCCTTCCTCTCTATCTGTCTTTCTTTAACCTTACCCTCTGCTAAAATTATATTTTTAACTCTTCTCCTCTACCTTCAACTAACTTTTTTAACCACCTAATAAATTTTACGCTTCTCTCTTCCTTTTTTTCTTTCTTCCTCTCTGTCTCACTCATTGCCATATCCTCTTTTTCTCTCTCCTTTTTCTTTCTTCTCCCTTTCCCTTCAACTAATCACATGAAAACATTACAATTACATTCCCGCTACCTATGGGCTAAGTAACGCAATGACAGGCAGAATTATTATAAGATATTACAAGCATTACAGATTCTAGGCCACATCCTCACTGAGTATCATTCCTGAACACAGTCCTCTACTTAGTAATGACTGCATCAATGACTGGCCTTCCTCTCCTGAGTTATAAAGTGTCTTAGTTCCCAACAAATACTCACCAAATGAAAGACTCATTTTGTCCCAGTTACCAATGTTATCTCTTCATACACACACACACACACACACACACACACACACACACACACACACACACACACACACACACACACACTATTAAATTGAACTAGGTTATCATCTTACCATTGAAGGATGTTTTCATAGTCACAACATGTAGGAAATAACTATAGAGTAGGAAATTAGGTGTCTAGTGGATCTAAATGTTCAAAAACCATATTGGTGGTTATTGAGTAGATACAGGGATTCAAGTTGATGAAAGGCACTTTTGCTTCTTGCTGACATTAGTTATGATTGTTTACTCATAGTTTAGCACAGACTGAATAAACCTATTATCAAAACCGTTCTGACCATGACCATTCTAACTTTTTTTCTTTCTTTGTTTATCCAAGTTCACACTTGGCAATGTATCCCCAGCGATCCCTGCATATTATGGGCATAAAATACAAGCAGAAACCAAAATGACAATACAATTACAAATGTCATTAAACAATGGAAACTTTTAGAATTAAGAGAGTAGGGTAGTTTAAGATATTGAAAAAAAAAAAACTTATTGCATAATCGTATTAATTCCATTGTGCAGAAGACAGAATTGAAAAAGGTTTATGAAAATTCACAAAAATAAAAAAATTCCCCATCAAAACAGAAATTCTGATCCAAAACTCCCCCTCTCCCCGCACCCTTCCAAAAATTTTGCCTACAAATTTCTTTGAAAGGTATTTGTATAAAATTTCATTAAAAAATACCTATTTTCCCGAAAGTTATGGGGGTGGAGATATCAGGTCCTGTGAATTTTCCGAAATTCCTCTGCCCAACCCCTCGGAAAATACTTTCCCCACAAATCTTTACATATATTCAATCTAAAGCATATAAGTGATTATTTGGTAAAAGTTTTGTGAAAAAGTATCCATTCTTCTGGAAGTTATGAGGCTACAAAGTTGGTGGGGTATTAAACTGTAGTTATGCCTTTTTTCAATAAAAGTTAATGGATTAACATTAGCTTCCATTACATTTTCAAAGAATTAATGGATTAATGATTGACGAAGTTAACTTTTTGGGTAACAGATTAACAATGTTAACTTTTCGATTAATGGTGCCCACCTCTTTATATATATAGATATATATAAGGAAAATAATCAGTAAAAATTTTGGTGTGAACACAAATATCTGTTACGTGGTTGCAGGGCATGCTAGAAATAGCAGCCAAATCTTTCCTTTTTCTAGAAAAAAGAACCGTTAACGTGTGATTTCAATGTCACATTCATTGAAAGTAAGCAAAATTAACCTGGTAAGTGCTAAATGAGTAATGTAACCACAAAGAACTTTCAAAGCCAAAATGTTAGAAGGCACAATGCAGGTGTGCGTTTGTAGAGTAAAAGCCATTAAATTAATTCAATGAAATTCTCATAATTCTAATGCTGCAATATGCTACTCTTGTAGGACTGTCAATTATAGTTGGTGGACCTTGTTATGCATTACTTGGTTTGGCAACTGGTTTTATATGTTTGTTTGGTTTTTTTTTTATCTAGCATGGAAATATACTCCTAATTAAAGAAATATAAAATTACTGTGCTGTATCAAAACTTACAGAATTAATGCTGTCAAAGATTGAACATCATTCGCTATTTTATAACTATTTTCCCTCCTTGCTGGCATGGACATAGATTGTCTCTATAAACTAAAACAAAAAGTGAATTAATTCTGAAACAAGCATTTAGCAGGGAGACCAAACTGATAGTCTGGTAACCCGCTAAAATAAACGTTAAAAACTGAAAGGAAAAAATAAATAGCTTTGCAAGTTTAACTCGGTGTTTATTGACCAAGATAGGTGTGAAATTTAAGAAGCGACTTGTTAGAATATACATATCTGTGAGAAGACATAAGCAAGAATAGCAAAATCTACAATGCCTAAAGAACTGGTAATACATACATTACAAATGTTCTATGAAGAGAACATAAGATTGCTGCATAATTCAACATGAATATGAAATGACATCAAACATTGTATAAGGTAACTTAAGGTTTCTGTGGGAACACTAAAAGTCATATTCACTTAGTGAGTTTACATGTGCAGGGATGAATTATGATGTTGTCGTTGTTGGCATTAGATGCAGTAAGAGCTGGGAGCAGCGAAATTGGCAGTGATGAATTTCATTGTGTCATAAACATGCAGAAAGCGAGCAATAGCTTCCTGGTGGCAACATGAGCTAGACTCCCTAAGTGGAGAAAGACTGATCTATTTAAGGAAATCGCTGGGCTCCACAGAGATGTGAAAGGTTTTTCTGCCAAGAGAACACATGATCCACTTGAGCACATCACATTGGTTGACCGGGTAATTTGGTGTAATTGTTTAGGGGACAAATTGTGCCTAAAAACTAACCAATTAGAGCAAATGGTTAAAACATGATCTTTATAGCTAAGTGTTCTTTGCTACATCCAAACAACAACTATAAATAAAAGGAAGAGAGAATAGTTTGTCATTTATGCTTTTGTCAATCCATGCTGCTGCAAGTATTTCATATCAGGACACTTAACAATAGCCACTATGTGACCTACTTTTCAACATACATTAAGGAATGTTTGAGCTTGTCATCCTGGCCATACATACAAAAGAAGAAAAGAATTTATATTTTA
>JAOPJW010000002.1:23163935-23181040 GCA_027122535.1 Octopus maya | reverse complement strand
CTAGTATTATAACCCGATTTCATTCGGGTCTACTCGGGCCACATTTTAAAAATGAGGAATTTTAACGTCTCACACACAATATTTATTGGAAATGGGAGATAACTCCTGCCACTCTAGCTCCGAGACCATCAGATCTGTATTGGAGACTTGTTTGCCAGGCATGGCAGCAGTTTAACCTCGCTTGCAACTTTTCTTTTATCTTTTATGCGTTTCAGCCCAATAGGATGAAAGGTAAAGTTGACCTCAGTAGGATCTAAATTCAGAATGTAAAAAGCCAGAAGAAATGGCTCTAAGCATTTTGTCCAGTGTGCAAACAATTCTGCCTTATTTATAATTTTTTTTCTACTATAGGCACAAGGCCTGAAATTTGTGGGGAGGTAATTAATCTATTACATTGACCCCACTGCTCAACTGGTGCTTACTCTTATCGACCCTGAAGAGATGAATAGCAAAGTCAACCTCAGGAGAATTTGAACTCAGAATGTAAACATGGACAGAATGCTGCCTAGCATTTGTTCGGCATGATAATGATTCTTCCAGCTCACCTTATACATACATATATGTATATATATTAAGAAGAAGGAGGCAGTCAGAATTTTGGATAATCCTTTATTAGCACTTTCGTCCGATACATATATATAAACAAACAGAAGATGGACAGACAGACTGACAGACAAACAGACAGGTAGGCAAGCAGGCAAATCGGTAGGTTGGTAGGAAGACAGAGAGACAGGCAGACTGACAGATAGATATATACATAGATAAAAGATATATACATAGATATATAAATAAAATAAATGCTAATTACTTAATAATAACAAACATGAATCTCTATGTGCAGTAATATTTACCTGAAATTCTGTTATATCTTGGACACACTTCTCTCTTTCTTTCAAATTTCGTAGTGGTGGAACAACATTCAAAAATGTGGTGAGTAGATCTAAGTGTTTGCCAGTGACACTGGAAACTGAAAATATCGGTATTATGCTGGAAGTAAAAATAATTAAGAAATGGTGAATTATTTGACCAACATTTGCCAAGCCAAATTTTTTAATTCTTCTTTTTCCAATGGAGAAAGTTAAGGCAAAAATCATTAGAAGAAAATGAGTTATGTAGTGGTGATGAAATCAGAATTTATTTGTCGTGCAGTTGGGCTGTTTGACCTCAAAAATATAATACAAGTGATCAGGTTCTGAAGAAAGCAAGATTATCTCCTCAGATATTTTAAGTTTTATATCAAAGAAGTTCATTGGTAAACTTAGCATTTATTGGTAATAGTTATTGGTAGTACAAAAAATCACAAGATATTTGCTAAGACAATGGTATGACATTGTATTATCAGAGAGCAGAAACCTGACTGATGATTGATGCATGAAGCTCCAATGTTCAAAAATGTTTCTTTTATATCTAAATTAGCAAATGATTAAAACAGCAATTATTAAAATAGCAATGATTAAAATAGCAATAACTAAATTAGCAAATGAAAATTGTTAAATGAATATATTTATCAAAATTAAAGCAAAAGATACAAATATTTTGTTTTAGTGCTTCCAAATTAAACATGGATAATAAACCACTACACTAAATTAGCTTCTGTTTGGTTAAAATAATGTTTTTTTTTAGTTCTGTATTTTTAAAAAATGTTCCAGGGAGGAGTTTGAAACATGCCATTTGATGAAAGGAAGTGTTCAGGGTAAGAATGACCAGTAATGACTAATGCAGAAATCACTCCTCCACTATTTGGCTAATGTCTTTTAATTGAAGGTACATGGCTTAGTGGCTAGGGTATTTGTCTCTCAAACATACAGCTGTGAGTTCCTGGCAGCATGTTGTGTCCTTGAGCAAGACACTTTATTTCACATAGCTTCAGTCCACTCAGCTAGCAAAAATGAGTAGCACCTGTATTTCAAAGGACCAGTCTTGTCACATTCTATGTTACACTGAATCTCCCTGAGAACTACATTAAGGGTAGACATGTTTGGTGAGTGCTCAGCCATTTGCACATTAATTTCATGAGTAAGCTGTTCTGTTGATCAGATCATTGGTTACTCATCACTGTAACCAATGGAATGCCAGATTTTTTTGTTTTGTTTTTAATGTCTCTAAATACTCAGTTTCACTTTGAGCCTCATTTGCAGTGCTATGTCTTTTATACAGATAGAACACACCAGTCTTTCACATCATTGATCTTTCATTGTCAATGCATCCTGATTCACACAAACACTATTTTTACTGAACATTGCACAGGTTAGTCAAAGTAGAAGTACTTATACTATAGCATAAACGCTGACAAGCATTGCATACAAATTCATGCCTATCAGAAGGCAAACAGGCATCAAATGGTGGTGAGGACTGAACATTCATTGCAATTGTTGTTTTTGTGATTAATCCAATAGCAGATAAATGCATTCTGTCAAGCAGTTTACGTATCCAGAGAAAGAGGCAACCATCTCCACTTTCTCTGATTTGTCAGTATGATCAAGGCTGTTTGGCAGATATTTCATAGACACCTCATAATGCCATTGACAACTCTCATCAACAACTTCAAATATTTCAGTTACATATTGTATCTACAGCTAATAGCAAAAGGTTTAGGTACAAGTCTATAATGTTTGGAGAGCTTTTATTGCCCATTCTCTGTGTGAATAAGGAAGGCAGTGATGCCCTGAAAATATTACTTTGCAAATAATAAGCACAGGCATGGATGTGTGGTAAGTAGTTTGCTTCCCAACTGCATGGTTTCGGGTTCAGTCCCACTGCATGGTACCTTGGGCAAGTGTCTTCTAATATAACTTTGTGAGTGTATTTGGAAGATAGAAACTGAAAGGAGCTTGTGGTGTGTATGTGTGTGTGTGTGTCTTTGTGTCTGCTTGTCCCCCACCACCACTTGACAACCAATGTTGGTGTGTCTACATCCCCGTAATTTAGCAGTTCAGCAAAAGGGACTGATAGAATATGTACCAGATTTATAAAAAGAAATAAGTACTAGGATCAATTAGTTCAACTAAAATTCAAGGCATTACTCTAGCATGGCTGCAGTCTAATGACTGAAACAAATAAAAGTAAAAAAAAAAAAAGATGAATGCCAGAACCCAAAACATATAAATGGTAGCAGATACTGCCAGTGGCAGCCAGCAAAGGGTTAGAGGAATGCCAACCAGTTAGCTGGCTTAAAGTACCAGATATCAGAGAAAAGTGTTGAGCAACAAGAGAATGTGCAATTTGTTGCTTCTATCAGACAGCAATCAGAAAATTCAACGGTCACAGATATAAGGGTGCTTAGATAAAAACTAAGTTAGGCAGTGAGAAAGAGATCTAGAGTATTTGGTATGTCTGTCAGGAATACAAGTAAATGCGGATACTGATGGTAAACAGTTTGATCTCTACACCAGCAGCATTGGTGTGGGAAAAATGCAATAGTTCTAAGGTGTTGTGTAAAGACATTGAAGTCCATAGGTATCACAACTTGAAAGAGGAGTGAGGTGTGAGAGATATCATTAACACTTTAGTAATTAAACCAGCCACGCCCAGTCGAAATATTCTACCTATTTTATGCTCGAACTAACCAGATCTGAGCTCTCACACTTATCCTACAATGTCATTCTGAAAATAATCAATAATATCATTGAAATCTCAAAGCTATGAAGTAATGCATGATTAATTCAAAACCATGTGAACAAATAAGTTTTACATTTGATAGAGTAATCTGAATGCTAAGGGGTTAAAGCAGTACTGTGTGGCTTGTTAATATGTGTTATGGTACCTAAGGTGGCAAGCTGGCAGAATTGTTAGCATGCCAAGTAAAATGCTTAGCAGAATTTCATCAGACTTTACATTCTGGGTTCAAATTCTGCCAAGATCAACTTTGCCTTTTGTCCTTTCAGAGTTAGTAAAATAAGTACCAGTTGAATACTGGGGTCGATGTATTTAACTTAACCCCTCCCCCGAAATTGCTAGCCTTGTGCCGAAATTTGAAACCAATATGTGTCATGGTACCTACCTCTGAGAATCAAAATTTGTTGCAGCAGTAATGGCATCATCTTCACTGCTCACTCGGAATGGTACTTTGTTACAGCTGGGAGATTTGAGGATTTTTTCCAGTTGTTGAATGGTTTTTTCAATAAGAGATTCGGGACACATATCAATCTTACTGACCACTACAAAAACTGGTACATCAAGGGCACGGGCAAAACCCAAATGTTCTTTGGTTGTACCAGCTGAAATTATAAGAAAATATAGCAAAACACATCAATATCATCATCATCATCATCATCATCGTTATTATCATCATTATTGACATGACCATCATCATCATAATTACTATCATCATTATCATCATCATCATCAACATTATCATCACCATCATCACTATACTCCATTCATTCTTGTACAATATTTATATCATTAGATCCTAACATGAAACCTACAAAAAATCCTAAGAATATGTTCTATGGGACAGATATTCTATGAATCTTTCTTGCAGCTGAAGGAATGCTGGTTTTAGTCATATGTGGTTTCAAATACAATTCCTGCAGGAGAATCAATACTTTAAAAAAGAAATCTTTATATTGTCCAGTATTTCAATAGCTTTTTGATGAAACGGTTTTGTGATGAAGATGTATCTCTTGAGAAGCTCTTGACTAAGTTAAGAAACCAAATGTTTGTCCCACAAAGCTTGAGACTAGTAAGTTAACCCTTTAGCATTTAAAACAACTATAACAGGCCCAAATATTCTGTTTTAAGTTAAAACTGGCCAGATCCAGCCTCTCATACCAACCCTACAATGCCAGTCTAAAACCAGACACAATCACATCCTCAAAATCTCAAAGCTATGAGATAATGCATGATTAATTCAAAAGAATGCAAATAAATAGGCATTATATTTGACAGAATAATCTGAATGTTAAAGGGTTAAACTGACCATGGATGACTGAATACCCAGCCATTAGGATGCACAAGATTGCTGAATTCCAGATGGCCAGGAAGTTGAAATATGCTAAGAATGCAATACAATTATGGAATGTGGCACTGAGCTGTCAGAACTGTCAACAAAACCTGAAACTTAAGAGGGAAGAATTTTTCACCAAAAGATCAATATATCTTTGTCTTTCCAACATGAATGCAGCAAGATATCAACAGAGGTTAGTATTAGATCTATGAGATAAGACAAACTACTTCATTGAAATTTACTTTATTACATAGACCTTAAAGAATAAATTTCTAAGGATAAAAATTGACTGGACACATGAAAAAAAAAAAAAAAACAAAAAACAAAGTTAATTCAGAAAGAGTACAAAATATATTGGTACTGCCATTTTAGTACTACTGATTTGGGCATTGCTAATTTAATGTTGATTTATTTCACATCAAACATTTTAACATCTCTCTCTCTCTCCCTCTCTCTATCTATCTATCTATCTATCTGTCTCATTTTCTCTCATTATCTCTCTTTCTTTCTCACTATCTCCCTCATTACATCTCTTCTTTTCTCACTATATCTCTCGCTTTCTCTTTCTATGTGTGAGTAAATATTTCTTTACTGCCCACAAGGGACTAAACATAGAGGGGACAAACATGGACAGACAAAGGGATTAAGTTGATTACATCGACCCCAGTGCGCAACTGGTACTTAATTTATCGACCCCGAAAGGATGAAAGGCAAAGTCGACCTCGGCGGAATTTGAACTCAGAACGTAGCGGCAACGAAATACCACAAAGCATTTCGCCCAGCGCGCTAACGTTTCTGCCAAAATGTCAAATTTTTCAATGCGTGACTTTTGTATTATTAGTCTCCAAAGATTGTATAACTAAGTCTCAATATCGAGCCTTTTTTCCATAACCATTATTATTATTCATCAATGATTAAACACTAGGTATACTCACATGTGTGTGTGTCCACCACCATCATTTGCTTTCGTTTCCTCATAACTTTCTGAAAAGATATATTTTTTTAATGAAATTTTTTATAAATGGGTGCAGGTGTGGTTGTATTCTTTTCTACTCTAGGCACAAGACCCAAAATTTTTAGGAGTGGGACAGTCGATTAGACTGACCCCTGTACGCAACTGGTATTTAATTTATTGACCCTGAAAGGATGAAAGGCAAAGTTGACCTTGGTAGAATTTGAACTCAGAATGTAACAGCAGACGAAATACCACATGGCATTTCACCCAGCGTGACCAGCTTGCTGCCTGCAGGTGTGGCTGTATTGATAAGAAACTTGCTTTCCAACCATGCAGCCTTGGGTTTAGTCCAACTATGCAGCCCCAGGTGGAATGAAACCTTGTGAGCAGATTTGGTAGGTAGAAACTGGGATAAGAACATTGTTGTTGTGGTCAGAAGCTTGCATCCCAACCACAGGGTTTCGGGTAAAATTCAATGGCATGGCACCTGAGGCAAGTGTCTTCTACTATAATTCTAGGCTAACCAAAGCCTTTTGAGTACATAGAAACTAAAAGAAGCCTGTTATATATATATATATGTGTGTGTGTGTGTGTGTCTTTGTGTTTGTGTTGTATCTGTCCCCAACTGTTGCTTGACAACAAGTGTTGGTTTTTTTTACATCCCTATAACTTTTCTTTCACAAAAGAAACCAATAGAATAATTACAAGACTTCAAAAAATACGTCCTGAAATCGATTCAATCAACCAAACCTTTCAAAGAAGTGCCCAAGCATGGCCATAGTCCAATAAATGAAACAAATAAAAGAAATAAGATATATACATATTGTGGAAGGGGTAGATGTTGGATGAAGTGTTAAGAAAGGGTCTCCAGATGTTGGACCTTAGAGAGGGGATGACAGGGAACCAAACTCTTCATGGTTTGCTGTGCTTGAGAAGACACATCAAGCTATGTAAAAGCGTAATTGCCTGCATCCCACTCCAGCTAAGTGTTCCTAATTTTGCAGGTAGGTGAGTGCTGCTGCCATGTAAAAAGTACCCCTACTCGTGCCACTTAAATGCACCCATGCTGGTGCTGCATAAAAGCACTCTGTACACTCTGCAGAATGGTTGGCGATAGGAAGGGCATCCGGCCGTAAAAACCGTGTCAAAACAGACATGGGGCCTGAGTAACTCTTTAGCTGGTCAGACCCTATCCAACTATCCAACCCATGTCAGCATGGAAAACAGATATGGATGTTTTCACCTTGAGAGACCCTCTAATATAGACATATGGTGCTAAGAGCACAGACATGTCGCTAGTAGACGAGAACTGTTTCTCATAGATTTGGTTGGTATGCTGCCACTGAGGAGGTGCAGTACACCAAAATCACACGATCTGGCAGTTCTAGTGACCATGTCAGACAGTTCTTGTCTGCTAGTGATATCTGTGCTCTTAGCACCATATATCTATATGAGAGGATCTCTCAAGGCAAATACCACAGTATTTGGTTTTCAAATAATACATCCATTTTAAGTAGGATATAAAGATTGTCATTCAGTTTTAATATTGCTTCCAATGTTAATGTTTATTTTTATACTTACATATATATCATCATCATCATTGTTTAAAATCTGCTTTCCATGCTAGCATGGGTTGGACGATTTGACAGGAGTTGGCCAGGCAGAAGCCAGCACCAGATTTCTGTGTTTGTTTGGCAGGGTTTTTACAGTTGGATGCCCTTCCTAACACCAATCACCCAGCATAGTGGACTGAGAGCTTCTTACATGGCACGAGCACAGGCAAGGTCAGTTTTGGCATGGTTTTTACAGCTGGATGCCCTTCCAAATGTCAACCACTTTACACTGTGGACTGGATGCTTTTTAAGTGGCACCAGCACTGGCAAGGTCATCAAGTAACTCACAAGACAAAGATCCTTTGAGAGGGGAGGGGGCATTGGAGGAGGTAATCTTGTGTCAGATGATAAAAGGCAAGACAGAAACAAAAACAGGTGTCTTGCTGTAGAGGAGGTACAAGGTTACCTGGCGAGAGAGAGAGAGAGAAAGAATGAGGATAGAAACAGGTATGTTGTTGTCAAGGAGATACATGGTCACCCAGCCTGAGAGAAGAGCAGAAGGAGAGAGTGAGAGACAGCAAGAGTGCAAGAGAGAGCAGGAGCGAGATGGTAGCAAAATGCTGGGCATACTCACAAGGGACGAGGAATCAGAATATAAATGGGATGGTCAAGTACAGGAAAAGAAAGATAGATGGTGAGAAGTGCCAGGGCATACCCTTCAAGTACAGGGGTTGTAATACAAGTGGCAGAACATTGCCAAAGCAGTGTGAGTAGAAAGTGGGGCAGGGGAATGCAGTGAGTAGTGAGAACCTGGGTATATACGGATGGGGTGGAGGAGCTACTGGATAGCAATGATACAGTGAACAGGGCTGTGAGAACAGGTTTAGGGAATGAGAGATAAGCATAGTGCATGAAAGAGATGTAAGGAAGAGAAGAGATGTAGTTTGGTTTGTTGGAGTAGGATGTGTGAAAAGTTTTCTGGTTATGTGTGGGTGGAATACAGCACTTCTAGAACTCAGTTTTGCTGACGTGAGCAGGTCTTCTCAAGAACCTCATATACACACACACACACAAGTATATTGAAAGATTGTTATATCACCAATATAAATATATCTGTGGTAATAAAAAATATGATGTTGGAAGATTGTTATCACACTTTGATTTTATTTTCTGTGCAAATACATTGTTATGTTTTTTTTTTTACATTGACATTTGATATAGTTAATGTCCAGTATAAATACATGCATGTTTAGTAAAGTGACTTTTTGAGAGAAGGATTTAATATAGGTATCAGTTGTATGGTTTTTCTTCTGATATACATGTGTCTAGTTAAACTATTTACCTGTATGAATATGTTTGTGAGTAGTTAAGTTACCTCTCTGAGAAAATGATTTACCACAGATATCACAGTGATATGGTTTCTCCCCTGTATGAATGCGTTTATGTTTAGTTAAGCTACTACTTGCATAGAAGGATTTTCCACAGACATCACAATCATATGGCTTCTCTCCTGTATGAATGCGTTCATGAGTGGTTAAGTGACTTCTTAAAGAGAATGATTTACCACAAACATCACAGTTATATGGCTTCTCCCCTGTATGAATATGTCTATGAATTGTTAAGTGACTTTTTTGAGAGAATGAGTTACCACAGATATCACAGTGATATGGCTTCTCTCCAGTATGAATGTGTTTGTGTGTAGTTAAATCACCACTTCCAGAAAATGATTTACCACAGATATCACAGTGATATGGTTTCTCTCCTGTATGTAAGCGGTTGTGTTTAGTTAAGTTAGATTTTTGTGAAAATGATTTACCACAGATATCACAATGATATGACTTTTCTCCTGTATGAATGCGTTTGTGTTTACTTAAGACACCATTTTCAGAAAATGATTTACCACAGATATCACAATGATATGGCTTCTCTCCTGTGTGAAAGCGTTTGTGAGTAGTTAAATTACTTCTTGCTGAGAATGATTTGCCACAGATATCACAATGATATGGTTGCTCTCCTGTATGTATACGTCTGTGAGTAGTTAAGTTACCACTTTGGGAAAATGATTTACCACAGATATCACAGTGATATGGTTTCTCTTCTGTATGAATGTATTTGTGAGCAGTTAAGTGACTTTTTACAGAGAATGATTTACCGCAGATATCACAGTGATATGGTTGCTCTCCTGTATGAATACGTTTGTGGGTTGTTAAGTTACTTCTTGCCGAGAATGATTTACCACAGATATCACAGTGGTATGGTTGTTCTCCTGTATGAAATCTTTTGTGCTTAGTTAAGGTAGATATCTGTGAGAATGATTTACCACAGATATGACAGGGATATGGTTTTTCTCCAGTATGAATGCGTTTGTGTGTTGTTAAGGCACTTCCTTCACAGAATGATTTACCACAGATATTGCAGTGATATGGTTTCTCTCCTGTATGAATGCGTTTATGTATAGTTAAGCTATGATTCCGAGATAAGGATTTACCACAGATATCACAGCTGTGTGGTTTCTCACCTGTATGAATGCATTTATGATTAGTGAAGTTACTATTCACAGAAAATGATTTACCACAGATATCACATTGATAAAATCTTTTTCTTCTATGAGTATGTTGGTGAGTAGTTAAATTATTTTTTCTAGAGAATGACATTTTACAGATTTCACAGCTATGTGAAGACTTTCCCATTTCTTTCAACATTTCATTTGATAAACCAATCTTTTTAGACTATGTTTTCTATTTAATCGGATTCTTAAATAATTCATTTTCCATAATTTTTCTTCTCTCACCAAAATATGTAGAGGTATTTCTACTTGCCGTTTTAATATTTTATTCTTAACAAGTATTTTTACTGTTATATTTTCATCAACAGTTATGTTTGCTGAGATTTGAATATGCAGGAAACTTCATTTTGAATTTGCCCAAGTTTAATTAAGAACCTAGAATCATGTTGTACACATTCCAGACAGAGAAGCAGAAAAATTATGTTAATAATGTTACTCATAAAAAATATTTCACAATATTTCTACCATATATTCATATAATCAGGGTTAAATCTGTTGTATAAAGTCTTCCTTTAGTCATTAAAAGATAACAGATATTATGTACTCGCAGTAAAATGTTATTTTATGTCAACTTCATCTGGCATTCTGAAATAACAAAGAAACAGTATAAGATATGGAAGATACTTAAAAAGTAGAGATTCAATAGTGGAAATTTGAATATATTTCTATATTGATAATCTTTAGAAACAAATCTTTACCAAATGACTGAACTTTACATTATACAAGCTTATATGAAGGCTATATTTTTTTTATTCATATCAGCCATGCAGGAGCACCACCGTATATTTACAAACTACACATACTTTCAGAGTGTTTACAATTATATACTACAGAATAATGGATGATAGCATTCTCTCTCCAAAAATGTAACTATTCATTATATGGCTGATGTTCAACCATATGTCTGTCTTACACCTATTATCAAAACAATTTCCATAACAGCCACCCATTCTCTTCTTTTAGATATTGTATATTGAGAATCATGTTAGTTGATGTGTTCAGTCATTCTACTACAAGATGCTATCTCAGAAATTTTTGGTTGCCACTTTTGAGACATCCTCAGAAATTAAGATCAGTCCCCACAGAAATCAAAATGATTTTTATGAGGATTGATTGATACATGATGAAAATTTTAACTACTTCTCAAGGTCAACTTCCATCACCCAGTCACATGCTGTGGAAAGCAAACTATCAGAGCTATTCTTGTGTCTTTCCTTCAACTGCCCTCCTTCATTAACAAAGTCAATCTTCACAGCTGCAGTATGAATATTTCTACTATTATAGATTCCCTTGTGAATGCCTCAATAATAATCTTGAGGATATAGCAATGTCTCTAGTGACAGTGTCCTTCCCCCATTGCCTTGGAGCAGCTGCTTAGGATGCATTTGAAGGCCCTTGTCTTAGAAAACAGAGGGCATACAGATGTTTTCACTATGCTCCATGTACATTTGTTGGATGAACTGATCCTCTGCTTCCACTTCATCCAGGCAACCTGTTTCTGCACTACCACCACTCACTCTACTTGCCTGAATTTTACTTTTTATTGGTCACGTCAAATCAGGTTGTTATGCTTGAGTTCAGCCATACCCGATACCACATTCCCAAAAAGAGATTTATGTTTCAGCTGTTCCTTTGCCCCATGGACTGCCTTCCACTTATCAGAACTCTGAGAGAGAGAGAGAGAGAGAGAGAGAGAGAGAGAGAGAGAGAGAGAGAGAGAGAGAGAGAGAGAGAATCTTTTTATAGTAAGAACTAAGTTTTAAAAATCTATTATTTTGGTGAATAAATTTAGATATATTCATAATACTGTTTTGTTATATTAAAGAATTTTATGTTAATTTGCCTGATAAGAGACTGAAGTTTTTGAAAAGGTAGGATTTATATAACGCATTAGAAACAATATAAACAATTTTTTCTAAGATCCATTAGCTGCTGTACTATTCAACATGCAACTGAAATTTCTTGTGCTTGTATCTTACAAGCTGTAATGTTGTGCATGTTCAGTATCATATAATTACTGTATCCAAGGAGGAAATATTTTTTTTATTTCAGTGTTATACGTTTCGATTCTATATAATTACCCCTTAGGGCAATCTCAAAAATATTTAGGGACTGAGGTACTGGCCGACCCTAATAGCAGCAGCTCCCCTAACGGCTAACACAGAAGCGGGATGTCAGTACCAATAATAGCAGCAGCAGCAGCAGAAGCAGAAGCAGACCCAACAGCACCTAACCATAAACACCGGGTATGCGTATTCTTTGCTTTCGCCTTAATGTGTATCAGTCGTACATTTTTGAATTTATGGAGTATAACAGAAGTGAAGGCACGTGGCGTAGTGGTTAGGGCATTCGGCTCAAAACCGTAAGGTCGTGAGTTCAATTACCGGCGGTGCATTATGCCCTTAAACAAGGTGCTTTATTTCCAGTCTAGTCAGCTGGCAATAATGAGTCTGTATTTCAAAGGGCCAGCCTAGTCACATTCGATGTCACGCTCAATCTCCCTAAAAATTACGTTATGGGTACGCGTGTCTGTGGAGTGCTCAGCTACATGCACATTAATTTCACGAGTAGGCTGTTCTGTTGATCGGATCGACAGGAACACTTGTTGTACTCGACAGAGTGTCAGTTTTTCTGCATACTCTTATACTTCATTAAATGTCACGATAATTTTTTTCCCATTAAATACTTTTAAGTTACCTAAATTTTTTTCGTGACATACGTTTCTAAAATGAAAGTAAACAATATTTCATTTTTGTTTCGTCGGTAGTTCACGTAACCTCTGATGTTTTCATACATCCTCCAGCTTTTTTAAATTACGTCGTAATTCTCCACATTTACGTTAACTAACACGTTATTGCAGGTTTAAAAAGATATGAATTTCTGGGGTAAAAGAAAATTCAATTTAAAAAAGTTCCACTATCATAATCGTAATCTACATCTTCCAAATGTATTCCTGCAAAGTTTTATTGGCCCGGAAACGAAAATCAGAAAAAAATAGTGCAATGGGTGTAAAAAAATGTGTAAGAAACGAATATGAAGCAAAAAAAAAAAAATGCGCGCAAAGCAACGGGAGCGTGGGGAGAGGACCTCGGAAAATTCACAAGATCCGAGTCAAGTTGTAAACATTAACCAAATTAAGAAATAAAGTCGGGAACAGGGCACCAAACTGTGGTCATATGCCCAGTGTCTCTTGGTGCAATGAGTAATTGAGGGTATCTGCCTGCCTCTTTATTTTGTTTATAGTTATTTATATCTAAATCTAAATATATTTATAAAAAAAATATAAATATACATATTTTAAGGATTGCCTTTATATTTACTCTAATTTTCTTTTTCACTATATTTTACTAATTTTGTAAATCATGTTTTTTTTCTGTTAAATAAATGTTGCTCGAAGTGAAACATAATTCTTTTACTTACAATATTACTGTCTTCAGATATAAACAGTGAATTGGTGTGTTGTGTCTTTTTACCAAACTATTAGCGATCTCGTTGCAAAACGAAGGTTTTCAAGCTTATTCGACATCAACAATCATGCAGCCTCTCACCCCTTTAGCCACAGATTCGTATCAAGGAACAATGCAGCAAATAAAGCTGATTTTATGTTTTCATCCACCGTTCCATTTAGAAATATATAACTGTATAACAGAGTATCAAAGCTTGTTTAATCCAACGAGCAGAGCTATGATTAAAGTATTCCAGCTGTAACCACTTTTTTCTGTTTAATCTAGGACTATTCTATCGAATGTGTTCTTTTAAGATAGTAAGATGTGAGATGAGGAAGGATTTGACTGCTATTTCTAACAAATCGATCGACCATAGAGTCTTTCTCACTGAAACTTAATACTTCTTTTGCCTGCTGATATTTTTTTTTGATTTACCTGGGTCGAATGCAAATTGAAGCTGTCTTCAAATGTATTAACATATTTTAGGAACACTTCAATTATGCCACCAGTGATATTAAGGTAAAAGAGAATTTAACCAGGCCACCAGCTACTCAGTCTGATTAGTTTAGGACTTTCAGTAAATCTGGCAAGCGGAGACATAAATGCAATACATATAGAAGCACCCACATCGAAATGGAGCAGAAGAAAAGATTTCAGATTCATAATCATTATGAGTAATCATAAGTAATATCTTATGAATATGAAAAACTGTTACCTAATGATCATGTGGAGCGCAGAAACAAGTTTTTATGCATTGATAAAGCCTATGAATTTCTATCTACAAGTTATCATTATTGTTATTATCAGACAAGTCACAAATCCCTTCAGATAGATGGTGTATCGTACTTCTCTTTCTGTTATATATACATGAATAGGGTTGACCATGAGTATTTGGCGGCGGTCCTTCAGGCGGCAGGTGTGGGCCCGAACTTCCGAGGCTGGATCCAAGCAATGTATACTGATATCGAATCCGTGGTCCGGGTGAATGGGTTTCTTTCGAACCCATTCGCGATCGAGCGTTCGGTTCGCCAGGGCTGTCCCCTATCCCCGTTACTGTATGTATTGGCGATTGAGCCACTGCTGCGGAGACTGGGAAACTTGGGGGCAGACCCGTGTGATCTATGTTACAGAAGGAGTGTTATGGTATATGCGGATGATGTCACCATCATTGTGTCTGACGAAGGGCAGCTACCTTGTGTAGAAAACGCCATCAATGGATACGAGACGGTGGCGGGAGCTAAAATTAACCAGGAAAAGTCTGTCGGCTTGCAACTCAGCACCTGGAGGGGCAAGTCGATGCCTCCCAACAGCGTCGTCGGATGCTGGACGGAGGGCCCGGGATCTGGTTTGGACCAGATCTCCAAGTAGAGAAGAACTGGAATGAGGTGGCGAGCAAGGTGACGGACATAGCCCGGAAGTGGCACAGGTGTTTATAGCCTCTGTAATAAACTACTGTTGTGCCTTGTCCTGGTTCGTGGCTAAACAAGATGGAACGGATCCTGTTCCGCTTTTTGTGGAAAGGGAAAATGCCACTTGTGAGGCGCTCTGTTTGCTGCCAGAAACCGTTAAAGGATGGACTAGGAATGCCTTGGTTGTTGATGCGCAGGCACGCGCTGAGACTGAGGCATCTCTGGTGCTACCTGGATAGTGAGCAGGTGTGGTCACTGCACGTCAGACACTTTTTCCTGTATTTGGATTCCCTTGTGGAATTGGGCTCATGGATCAAGCGTAGACCAAGGGAGGGAGATTGGGAGAGGGAGTGCAGGCAAGCACTCACTCTCTTCTCCTGGGTGAGCAATGCCGGCAGCAGGGCTACCACTGCGGATTTTTATAGAGGGTTGGTAGAGCGCAAGTCTGATGATGTCCTGGGGGAAACTCTGGGCTTCGATGAGGAGCAACTGAACAGCCTGTTTAGAAGAACCTTCGGGCCGAGGTATCTGGATAATCACCAGAAATCCTTGGCCTGGTTGTGTTATCGATCGGCCTTACCTGTTCGGGAGAGGCTGTCAAGGCACGGTTGTGATATCTCCCCCACGTGCCCGAGGTGCGGGCGTGACAGTGAAACGGTCACGCACGCCTTCGTACACTGCGAGGAGTTAAAATTATTAATAGCCTATGCTGAACGGCTGTTGTCGGACGTGGAAGGAGTACGGCTCTCGACTGAGTCCATGATAAAGATTGTACCACCTTCACAGTTTAACAAAAAGAATTCGAGACGGGCTGCCCCTGGGAGCTCCTCTATGCTGACGATCTTACTCTTATAGCTGAATCACCACTTGAAATAGTGAAGAAGTTCCAGGCATAGAAACAAGGTCTAGAATCAAAAGGCCTTAGAGTTAACCTAGCAAAAACCAAAGTCTTAGTAAGTAGGAAAGCAGACAAATCACAAATCCCCTCAGGTAAATGGCCCCGCTCAATCTATAGGAAAGGTGTAGGTAGAAACTCCATACGATGTACCCAGTGTAAGCTTTGGACACATAAAAGGTGCAGCAACATCAGAGGAAGGTTAACAAACTAACTTTTGTTTGTGGATGGTGCACAGGCATAATAAATGCTAGACACGTGAGGAAAATAGACTCCATCAACTGCCAGGGCGGCAAGCTAGAGGTAGTAGATAGCTTCTGTTATCTAGGTGACCAGGTTAGTAGTGGAGGTGGATGTTCCAAGAGCATAGCTGTGAGAATAAGATTAGGTTGGGCAAAGTTCAGAGAGTTCCTACCTCTGCTGGCAACAAAGGGCCTCTCTCTCAGAGTGAAAGGCAGATTGTTTGATGCCTGTGTGTGAACAGCTATGCTGCATGGCAGTGAAACATGGGCTATAATAGCTGAGGACATGCATAGGCTTGAAAGAAATGAAGCCAGTATGCTTTGCTGGATGTACAATGTCAGTGTGCATGTTCGACAGAGTGTAAGCATCTTGAGAGAAAAGTTGAGCATAAGATGAATCAGATGTGGTGTGCAAGCAAGATGACTGCGCTGGTATGGTCATGTGATACGTATGGATGAGGACACTTGTGTAAAGAAGTGTCAATCTCTAACTTTGGAGGGAACCTGCAGTAGAGGTAGACCCAGGAAGACCTGGGATGAAGTGGTGAAGTATGATCTTCAAACTTTGAACTTCACAGAGGCAATGACTGGTGACTGAGACCTTTGGGGATGTGCTCTGCTTAAGAGGACCCATCAAGCCAAGTGCACCTATGCTGGTGGCATGTAAAAACTCAACCTTTGAATGTTGGGCCTGATGGAGGCAAAGTGGCCGAGCTCCTTTTGAGTGTTGGGCCTCACAGAGCCAATGACTAAGACTATTGGCATTATGTTGTGCTTGAGAAGAAGACCCATCAAGCTGAACAAAATTGCAGCCATGGCAGATACCAGTGTCATGCAAATGGTACCCATGCTGGTGGCATGTAAAAGCACCCATTACACTCTCAAGGTGGTTGGTGTAAGAAGGGCATCCAACTGTAGAAAACCATGCCAAATCAGACTGGAGCCTGGCACAGCATTCCAGTGCTCCAGCCCAGTCAAACCATGCAACCCATGCCAGCATAGACAATGGACGTTGAATGATGATGATGATGATGATGATGATGATGATGATCACAAGTTGCGCTGTGTTTTGGTTATACCCCATTTTACAG
>JAOPJW010000002.1:22907583-22918583 GCA_027122535.1 Octopus maya | reverse complement strand
CACACACACACACACACACACACACACACACACACACACACACACACACACACACACGTACACACACACACACACACACACACACACACAAAAGATAAAAATACTATAAAGGTTTTGAAATGAAATTAAGTTAAATATTTCAGTAATTTTGTAAAAGAAATATAGCAATGTACTGTAAACAGAAAATGGAAATCCAAAATAAGAATTATTTACCTTCAGATTCAGATATAACCAAGCATTTACTTCTTTTATCAGTTCCAATCTCATTGTCAATTTCCTCAAATTTTTCCTTATTTCTAAACAAGTCTAGGTGGTCAATTTTTTCAGAATCAAAGATGCATTCCTTTTGTCTACTGGAAATTTTATTTGCATTAGCTACAGTAAGAATGAAAATGAAATAAATATATATATATATATTGTAATATATATTTTTGTATTTGATTTTAAAATATGTTATTTTTTTAAAATTTCTTTTTTACAAAAATTTTGCTTAATGCAAACATTTATTTTTAACTTGTTCCTACACAGAATTTTGTCTTGGAGAAAACTTTCTCTCAATAAACTTTGTGAGTAAAAACATTGGGCACTGAAGTGGTATCTGCCACTGAAGAGGCAACATCATGCTGAAACACTACAACTAGTAGTTTGCCAACATTACTTGGAGTCCAGCACAATGTATTTTTATACTGAGAAAAAAATTCCACATGAATGTCCTTTTATGTTCTAGTGTACAGAATCATTTTCAAAATACATGTACAGATAATGATATGTATATATGCAGAGATCTCTTGATTTATGGAAGCAATGCGTTTCTGAAAACATGCATTTCCACAATGTGAAATTTAATTTTCCTATTGATTTTCACATTAAATGAGATTGTGTTCCTATGGGCATTTTAAGGGGGAAAAAAGCACAAGAAAACAACAAAGAACAAGAAATGTGATCACCTTTGTACATGAAAATAACTATTTTTAAATATGCACAGTACAATATTGGGTCATCCCATAAGTAATATGGTATTTTTATACTTCTTTTATTTTTCAAAATTAAGATAAAGTTCTTTTTTAATCTAAAATATACTCTCCTTCATTTTCTAGAATGTTCTTCCATCTATCTGGTAGATTTGCAAGGCCCCTCCTCCAAAATTCACTTGTCCATGACAAGAAATACTCCCCCAGGACTGTTCTGACCTCATCCACAGAATTCATATTTTTTCCATCCAAATGATTTTGAAGATTACAGAATAAATGATAATCAGATGGGGCAGTGTCTGGTGAATATGGTGGGTGGGGCATTGTTTTCCATTCAAACTGCTCCAGCCTTTGGAATGTCATCCTCGCTGTATGTGGCTGAGCATTATCCTGAATGAAGAACACCTTTCGTCTTGAAACCAAGGATGGTTGTTTTCCTTCTAGCACTGACTTATGCTCAAGCTGCTTGTAGTAGATCTCCTTTGTTATTGTTTGGTTTTAAAAGTCCAAAGTGGACTAAGCCTTTCATATCCCACCAAACAGATAACAACACCCTATGTGGGTGAAGACTGGGGCGCCGGTGTTTCTTCTTTCCCTACCCACTGTCTTCAGCGCTTAACATTTTTATAGAGAACCCATTTCTCATCACCAGTCACTATTCGGTCCAAAAAAAAAAAAAGGTTAATTCGTGAAATATGACAGCAAAGAAGATCAAACATTCACTCTCTGCACTCAGAAAGTTCGACCCAATTTGCTGACTTTTCCAATAGCACATAGGTGTTGAAGGGTGAATGACGAAATCCATCCTACTCTGCTAGTTCCTCAACAGTTACGATGGGATTTTATTCCACCAGGGTTTGCAGGACATCCTTGTCAAGCTCTACAGATCTTCCAGGACAAGGTTCATCTTCTAGGCTGTAGTTTCTGGCTTGGAATTTCTGGAACTACCGCCGACACTGGCTTATGCTTATTGTCTGATCTCCATATACTGTATTAATATTCCTTGCACTTTCCATTGCATTGTTGAACTCATAAAGCAAAAGATGCCAAATATGCTCCTTTGTCACTTCCATTATAGCTTTGGAAAAATAACTAATTAAAGTCGAACTGTACTCTTCAAAACTTGCACTAAGAATAAGTACAAGGTAAAATTACTACCAGCTTTTATGGCAAGTTGATGCAGGTAGTTTATCATCCCTCCCCCTCTGGCTTTTGGTTCAGGCAATTGAAAAAAAACACATTATTTATGGGATGACCCAATTATATAAAAACACAAAAACATTTCAAAAGGAATAAGTAGAGAATCAATAAGAATCGTAATATTGTTAGAGTACGTTCTTATCACAAAATAAGTTGACTGCTGTGTGAGGAGTGGTGTGGAATGAACAGTACATGTAGGACAAGGGACAATATTTACTATCTTATAGTTTATTATTACAAACATCAGCTTGATGGGTGAAGAACTTATCCAGGATTGTTTATTGTTTATGACACATTACCTCTTTTTACAGTTCAGTATAGGAACTGAGATCATTGTAAACTCCTGTTGTAATTTTTATGTTACATCCACACTTAGGATCATTATCAGCTAAAACCTGCATATTTATTCACTGTGCATTTTTAGAATCAAATTGTAGGCTAGGTGTGAGAGGCCGGATCTGGCCAGTCTGAACAAAAAATAGGTAGAATATTTGGGCTGGACATGGCCAGTTCAAATGCTAAAGGGTTAAAGATTGACAGTCTACTCAAGTTTTGCCTTGGAACCGTCCCACTCATGCTAGCATGGAGGATGGAAATTAAATGAAGATGATGTGTGTGGACAGTAATCCTTCAACTATCGTGGGAGTTATGTTCCAAAACCTCCTGCAATAGGTGAAAATCCGTGAAGTACAAACAGTACTGTATATTTTTTTAATTATTATTATAATTTGTATATATTTATTTCATTATAAATACAAAACAACACCACAGAGGAATCGATGTAAGCTTAAATAATAAACTGCGATAGGTGAACTGCAATATGGCGAGGGATTACTGTATTGCAGTTTGCTTGAAGTATAGCAGAACAAGCAGAAAACCAGACTATATAGACAATGATAGCAATGCCTTGTTATTTATTTGTCTATCTGGATTGCTGTCTATAAATCACTGATCTTCCAGATATTAGTGGCAGCAGCAGTGATGCCATCACCATCATTGTTTTATATCCCGTTTTCTATACTTGCCTAAGTCAAACAGAATTCAGCAATGCAGATTTTTCTGCTGCCAGATGCTTTTCCTTTCACTAATATTCAACTGTTTTCAAGCAAGGTAATATTTCCCCCATGACTGGGCATGTTAGCACAGAAGATAGGAAATGAACAATACTACCTGGATGATGATGATGATGATGCTCATATACAACTATTATGTGATGTCAAAATAAGGAGAGACACACACATATATAATAATGTTTGTTTTTGAGTTAAATTAATTATAAAAACAATTTTAAACTAAAAGATTACGCATTACTTTTTGGTAGAGTACATATTTATTAACTATTACAAATGTAGATGACTTTGTTCTTATAACTGAATCACTACCAGAACTATAGGAAAAACTTCAGGTTTTGGAACATAAGTTGCACGATAGTTGAGGGATTACTGTACACAGACATCATCATTTAATTTCCATCCTCCATGCTAGCATGGGTGGGACAGTTCCAGGGCAAAACTTGAGTAGACTGTCAATCTTTAACCATTTAGCATTTGAACTGGCCATGTCCAGCCCAAATATTCTGCCTATTTTATGTTCAGACTGGCCAGATCCGGCCTCTCAAACTTAGCCCACAATGTGATTCTAAAAATACACAATTGCATCGTCAGAAGAGCCTTAGAGTTAACCTACCTAAAACCAAAGTCTTAGTAAGTAGCAAAGCAGACAAATCACAAATCCCCTCATGTATATGGCCCAGCTCAATCTGTAGGAAAGGTGTAGGTAGAAATTCCATAAGGTGTACCTGGTGTTATTTATGGATACATAAGAGGTGCAGCAATATCAGAGGAAGGTTAACGGAAAAAAGTTTTTATGTGTGGAAGGTGCACAGGTACAATTAATACTAAAAATGTACATAAAATAGACTCCATCAAATACCAGGGGAGAAAACTATAAGTAGTTGATAGATTCCAGTACCTAGGTGACCAAGACAGTAGCTGGGGGCGGATGCTCCGAGAGTGTAGCTGCTAGAATAAGAATAGGCTGGGCAAAGTTCAGATAGCTCTTACCCCTGTTAGTAACAAAGGGCCTCTCCTTCAGAATGAAAGGCAAATTGTATGATACCTGTGTGCAAACAGCTATGCTATACAGCAGTGAAACATGGGCTCTGATTGCTGAGGACATGCATAGGCTTGAAAGAAATGAAGCTAGTATGCTCTGCTGGATGTGCAATGTCAGTATGCATGCACAACAGAGTGTAAGCATCATGAGAGAAAACTTGGGGATAAGAAGCATAAGATGTTGCGTACAAGAGAGACGACTGATGCGTATGGATGTGGACAGATGTGTGAAGAAGTGCTGATCTGTACCAGTAAAAGAGGGAGACCCATGAAGACATGGGATGAGGTAGTGAAGCATAATCTTTAAATGCTGGGCCTCATGGAGACAATGACTAGCAACCGAAACATTTGGCTATATGCTGTGCTTGCAAAGACCCATCAAGCAAAGTGAAATCATAGTTGTGGCTATTGTCAGTGTCACATAACAGGCACCCATGCCAGTGGCACGTAAAAAGCACCTATCAAGCATCAGGCTTCAGGGAGGTAATGTGGCCAATGCTGATGTCACAGAACTAGCAACCATGCTGGTGGCACATAAAAAGCTCCTTTTGAGCACTGGGCTTCACAGAGGCAATGACAAATGACCGAGACCTTTGGTAATATGCTGTGCTTGAGAAGGAAAATCCATCATGCCAAATAAAATTGTAGTCATGGCAGATACTGGTGTCACACAACTGGCACCTGAGTCAGTAGCAAGTAAAACTACCCTTCACGCTCACAGAGTGTAAAAAACCTGATGAAGGCAAGCACAATCAACCTCTCCCTTGTGAAAATTTATATATATATGATATATAGATAAATATAAAGAGTGTGAGGGATTTAATTCACTGGTCATCTAAAAGAATAGGTACACTGAGTAAGTGCTATAATTGGTCATCCATTAGGTTCCAAGTTCACAGCTGAGACTGGAGCTAGGGTTCCGTATTAGGTTTTCCGTGTTAGCAGATATATATTAGAGGAAAAGGACAACAAAAACTAAGGCAAGACAAGAATCTCAAGTCATTTATAATAATTTGATTAGGATAAAGTGAATTTGAAAAGTCTTACAGCTGTTTCTGGGATATCCCAAGTGATAGGCTAGCGTGTCCATACACTGGGTATTCTATCACCAGAGACAAGGTGAGTATGTATGAAAGTTCTAGAAAGGGAAATTCTCAGATTATAAGGAATAAAATAGAAGAATAAAGATTAAAAGTTGATAGAATACAGACAAGAGAATAAAGTTCACAGCTCATCTTTTTCCAGAGGGTAAGGAAGCAGGTTCGTACTTACATGAAAGTATAGGCCCTTAGGTATAATTCCAAGTAAATCTAGGCAGTATTTTTTGTTGTGCGAGCGTAAGACGCCCCCTGACGAGAATGGACTGGACCACTACATATAAATAATAGTGGTCTGAGTAAGTGAGGTAGTTTATGCTAGTTCCCCTCGTTTGTATTGGAAGGCTTATCCTAATGGCTGGTAAATATTGCCATGTGCTCAGCAATGGCAGTGTGAAGAATTTTGGAAGTGGGGGCGGAAAAATTAAGTCTGAAGTAAGTATATGCAGTTAATGTGTTAGAATTTATTTCTAATTGAATTTGCTTTGTTTAAAAAATATTGCATTTCTGCCGTGTCGCTTGTCTGCGACACGTTCCCCCTTCCTGGAAGGGGGAAGGTAGAATTTCAATCTTTTTGAATGCAACATGAACAACTCATCTAGTAACAAAGAAATGCTAATGGCGAGTTGTCTGGAAGCTAGCGTGAAATGCGGGATAAAGGAAAAGGAAAGACAGAAGAAAGCAGTGTATTCATTTGTCCATAAGGATATAACATCTGGTGATGAGGATCATTCAAAACTCACATTGGCTATTTGACAATTTCTGCGTCATGGGAAACCGCAGTAGTACAGCTTCAAGAAAAGCAACATGAACAACTACAGGAGTTGCAAAAACAAATCCTACAACAACAACAACAACAACTGAGTTACAGTCAGCAAAGTCTGAAAATCCAGTAAGCTCATTTACGTCAGACAGCATTGTTAACGCAATTTCTGAATTTACGTATAATCTGGAGGAGGGTATTATGTTTCCTATGTATTATAGAAGATATGAGGAAAATTTTTAACAAGTGCAAGTCATGGTTCGAGGAGCAGAAAGTAAAGCTTTTACTATGCAAGGTAGCTTCTGCTGAACATGAGCGCTACTGTAACTTTATTCTGCCCAAAAAGTCAAGTAAGATTGCTTTCCAAGAAACCATGGAATTGCTTTCAAAACTTTTTGTGATAGTTCATTATTTAACACTAGAATGAAGTGTTGGAACTGAACAAAAAATGAGGAGGATGATTTTATCACCTAAGCCAGAGTAGTCAATGGTATGTGTGAAAATTTCAAACTTCAGGATCTCACTCTGGATATGCTCAAATCACTTACCTTCGTGCAAGGACTTATAGCAACTAAAGATAGAGAAATTCAGGCAAGGATTCTCTCGAAAATGGAGTGAGTGAGCCAGGATTTATCTCTAGAGACCATTGCAGAAGAATGTCAGACTATAGTAAATCTTAAATATGATGTGAAAAAAATACAAGATAAAGACTCTGTGAAAATTCAAATGTGTCGTACCGAGAAGCACAATAAAAAAAAAAGTCAGGCCTCACTTTATGTTATCATTGTGAAGGCCTACACTACAGAAAGGATTGTCTGTTTAAAAACAAAAAGTGCTGTAGTTGTCAGAAGCTGGGACACAGGAGTTCTCATTATAGAAGAAGACTATGAGACTCAAACACAAAAAGTTCTAAGGTGCTTTCAGAAGAGAGTGATTGCAATGAAAAAATAAGAAAATTCATGCACATAAAAATAAATGATGTGAATACCAAATTACAGTCAGACACAGGTAGTGACATCTCGATTATAAACGTAGATATTTGGAAAAAAATTGGTGAACTGAGATTATGTAAAACAGCAAAAATAGTGCATGGTGTAACGAGTGATAAATTACATTTCATGAGCAAAACATGTATTGACATCACATTTCGAGGCGAGACATGTGAAGCAAAATTATTCATTGTGAATAATACAATCAATCTGTTTGGCACAGATCGGTTAGAACTATTTGATTTATGGCACCTCCCCATAAATCTTTATTACTCGAAGTGGGTGGCACCCATTGTATGTATTAAAAGGGAAAATAATAAGATTAGGTTGTATGCTGATTTCTCTACAGGATTGAACAACTTTAAAAACATACCACCATCTACTCCCAACTGCAGAGGATATTTTTTCAAAGTTAAATGGTGGAAAATTTTTTTCAAAATTAGATCTGTCTGAAGCCTATTTACAGATAAAAGTAAATGAAAAATACACAAAGTATTTGACAATAAAAACACACAAAGGATTGTACAGATACACACAATTACCTTTTGGATTAAAAATGACACCAAGAATATTCCAGCAAATCATGGATACTGTGTTATCTGATTGTGAATTTGTAATCTAATACTTGGACGATATTTTGATCAAGAGTAATTCTCATCAACGGCATGTGGAACACATAAAAGCTGTGTTTAAGAAAATTAAAGTTTTCAGGTTTACTTTAAGTGAAGAAAAATGTGAATTCTTTCTACCCCAAATTAAGTACTTAGGACAAATAACTGATAAAAGTGTAGATGTCCTGACCCGTCAAGGGCAGACACAATAAGGAATATGCTTGTGCCAATAAATATTCCAACTTTACAAGCATTTCTTGGGTTGGCAAACTATTATCAGAGCTACATTCCTAATATGCATAAGTTAAGAGCTCCACTGAATGACTTACTTAAAAAAAGAGCAAAGAGGAATTGGTCCACTAAATGCCAAAACACTTTTGAAGAAATTTAAAAAATTCTAATCTCAGATGTGTCGTTAGCACATTACAATCCTGAAATGGACATCATTGTAGTGTCTAATGCTTCCAAGCATGGATTAGGTGCAGTTCTACTTCATAAACATGAAAACGGAAGTACAAAACCAGTAGTTCATGCTTCGTGCTCGCTAACAGCAGTAGAGAAGAAATATAGTCAAATTGAAAAGGAGGCCCTGGCAATTATTTTTGAAGTTAAAAACTTTAACAGGTTTCTGCATGGCAGAAGTTTTTTATTGCAAACAGACCATAGATTTTTGCTTTCGATTTATGGGTCTAAAAAAGGGTTACCAACTCATACTGTGAACCATCTGCAACGTTGGGGTGTAATATTACTAAATTATAGTTTCAAAATGCAATACATTCCATTGAAAAAATCGGTCATGCGGACTGCCTTTTGAGATTAATTCCAAAACAATACGGAACTATTAGAAGAGACTGTTATAGCTGCACTGCAGGCAGAAAGTGAAATTAAAAGTGCTATGATAAATGTTATCCATGGCACAGGATATAAGAATGAAAGCTGTAGTTGATGAGTATATTACGAAAATAGAAGAAGTTTTAAAAAATAAATAGAATAAAAATTCAGATGCCAGTAGTTTTTCAATTTGCGACGATATTCTAACATATGCCCAAAGAGTGGTGGTTCCAACTACATTACAAAAAGGTGTATTGCAAGAATTTCACAGCAGACATTCAGGAATGGCAAGGATGAAGGCTCTGATGAGGAGCTATGTCTATTGGCCATTTATGGACTAAGATAGGGAAAACTTGGTGAGAACGTGCCAAGGTTGCATGCTTGTGGCCAAAGACGGAGAACCCATAGTCTAGGTCACACACTGATTATGCTGGATCTACCTAATTATAGTAGATAGCTGTACTAAGTGGCTGGAGGTTTGCAGGTACTATAGACCAACCACTAAGAGAACTACAAAGTTCTTATATGAATTGTTTGCATGATGCGGTGTCCTTGACATGCTAGTTTCAGATAATAGAATGCAGTTCTTTGGGTATGAATCCGAGAACTTCTGTAAAAGGCATGCAATAAAGCATATTTTCACTCCACCCTACCACCCGAGATCAAACAGGCAGGTAGAATGATTTGTAGACACTATTAAAAAGTGCGCGAAGAAAAGCGAGGAATGAATTAAGTAATGACAAAGCACTGACAAATTTCTTAAGAATATACAGAGTGACCTCCAATCCAAGTACAAATTCAGGGAAGTCTCCCACAGAATTGATGTCCACAAGAATAAAAAAAAATCCATTTTTCATAAGCTATTACCAGGGGAAAAAAAGACATAAAGGAAATATGAAAGTGCCAATGAAATACGTTGAGATAGGTGATAAAAGTGCATTTCAAAACCTATAGAAATGGTAAAGAAGGCTGGGAAGATGGCTTTGTTACCAGAAAAATTGGAAGTATGTTGCATCTAATTAAAAGGTCACACGGTGAACACAAGGGACATATAAACAAGCTAAGGAAGAGGCATACACAAGATCAGGAAGAAATGCCCATGGAAGTATTCTGTGAAATATTCAATGTACCGGTACCAAAAGTAAGAGTCCCATAGAACCAGCATGAGAAAAAGAAAGCAGACTGAACACCTTGAAATAATGCTCAAGCAAAAGAGATCCTCAAAAAAATAAAATAGATAAATAAATAAAAATCTTTATTCCTTAGGAACACGAAATCTCAAAAAGGGAGATGTTGTGTGAGAGTATGACACCCCCTGGCGAGAATAGACTTGTTTTCCATAAACAACCTTGCCAGGACTTGTGCCTTGGAGGGTAACTTTCTAGGTGCAACCCCATGGTCAGTCATGACTGAAAGGGGCTCTCTGCCGGTCTGAGTAAGTAAGGGAGTTCATGCTGGTCCCACAGTTTGTGTGTTGATAGTTCAAAGTTTATAGTTCGAGTTAGCATGTTGGATTGTTGGTTCCTAAAAGATTCTTGTTACATTCTGTGTTGTTACTGCCATTTGTTTCGATTATACTGTTATTACACTGTTGCAGTGTATACATTTATCCATAAAGATATAACATTTTGAATGATGCATTCATGTTGAAGTGGTTAGCTAGTGTGTAAATGGTTTGTATGGGTACATAGAGAAAGACAGACATCAACATAGACAGAAGTGGGTTTGAGTGGATAAAAGAGAGAGGAGAAAGAGAGAAAAGATAGGAATGGGATAGGTGTCAGAAAGAATGAATGAGAGTGGAAGTAAAGTAAAATCAAAAATCAAAATAATAAAGAATAAAAATAGAGATAAGATGCCAGTATTATTCTTTGTAAGTGTCGGTTCTGGGTGAGAGGTCAGGCATTAAGGTTTTGGTGAAGTGGAGGAGTAAGGTATTTATGTCTATTAACAAATGGGCATAAGAAGCTAGCTAGCTTTAATTCCTCAAATTTCAATTTTTCTATCTCTAATTTTTAATTTAACTTTTAAATCTTAATTTGTATCAACTATACACACACACACAAATTTCATTCAGGTTCTGTTTACTACATTTAGTCACAAGGTTTTATTTGGCCCAAGACTACAGTAGAAGACATGTGTCCACTGGAACTGAGCCTGAAACCACATGATTAAGAAGCAAAGCAAACTTCTTGACCACACAGCCATGCTTGTGCATAAAAACAAGTCAAACCCAGCAATGATATTCTGAATGCATTTAATATATTTCAGATTCAAAATATCATTACTTAGCTTGACTTCTTTTTTGTACATTATACTATTCTCTGTCCTGTACAAGTGAGTTAGTTCTAAATTCATTCCCATAGAGGCTATAAACAAGGATTTGGAGTCGTTTATTCAATTCGACTTAAATCAGAAATTCTG
>JAOPJW010000002.1:22320717-22339647 GCA_027122535.1 Octopus maya | reverse complement strand
GGATATTCAGTGTGACAAGGCTGACCCTTTGAATTACAGGCACAACAGAAACAGGAAGAGTGAGAGAAAATTGTGGTGAAAGAGTACAGCAGGGTTCGTTACCATCCCCTGCCGGAGCCTCATGGAGCTTTAGGTGTTTTCGTTCAATAAACACTCAACACCCGGTCTGGGAATGGAAACCGCGAGTCCACTGCCCTAACCACTGGGCCATTGCGCCTCCATATATAAAGATGATAATGATGATGATATATATATATATATATCTTGTGAGTGGATTTGGTAGATAAAAACTAAAAAGAAGGCTATTGTATTTGTATATATAAATGTGTGTGCACATGCACACACTTATGTCTTGACAGGGGGAAATATTATCTTACTTGGAAAAACACGAGGGTTGGCAACAGGAAGGGGATCTGAACATAGAAAGTCAGCTTTAACAAATATGATCTGTTTTTCAATGCAAACATGGAAAAGCAGATGTTAAATTGGGTGATGATGACAGTGGTGGTGGTGGTGGTGGTGATGATTATTATGATGATGATGATTGATGATGATGATAATGACATCACAACTGTAATAATTAGATGAATTGGTATAATGTGCATTTGTCAGTGACATGATTAAATCATTAATAAACATTTAATTTATGCGCAAAACAGCATGTATTCGGAAACCTAATTAAGTAGTTAAACTGTAATTTAATCCTGTCATTGTGGAATTTTAAACTGATGTAAAAACATCTTGTTCTTCCTACATTCAGAGAGAAATTAATTAGATTGCCAATTGCTATTTAAATTTCTGACAAATTAGAACTTAGCTGCCATTGATAGAACAGGTTGCAGGGATGGCTGTGTGGTTAAGAAGCTTGCTTTGCAACACTGTGGTTTAGGGTTCAATTCAATTGTGCAGCACCATTGACAAGTGTCTTCTACTATAGCCTGGGGCTGACCAGTGCCTTGTGAGTGAATTGGGTAGACAGAAACTGTGTGGAAGCCTGTCGTGTGTGTAGGTGTACACGGCTTTTGTGTTTATGTTTGTCCAATCACCACTGCTTGACAACCAGTGTTGTATTGTTTACATCCTCATAACCTAACAGTTCAGCAAAAGACATCAATACAATAAGTACCGGGCTGCAAAATACGGACTGGGGTTGATATGTTTGACTAGAAATAAAATCCTGTAAGGTAGTGCCCAGTTTGGCTGCAGTCCAATGACTGAAAGATGTAAAAAAATAAAAGATAAAAAAAAGACATCTTGTATTTGACAGTGGCACAATTAAATAATGAACAACCATTAAATCTAAGTTCTAGTTTGTGGTGGATTTAAACGACTGGCACTTTGTCAGTTACAACAAAAAGTTTTCCAGTCGATCCAATCAACGAAATACTGGTTGGTTAGAAAAGCAAGGGTTCCAGTCGATTTGATCAATGGAATAACATGCTCATGACATTAACAAGCAAGTGGCTGAGCACTCCACAGACACATGTAACCTTAGCGTAGTTCTCGGGGGAGATTCAGCGTGACACATATATATATATAATCTTTCAAAAGAATTATATAATCATTCAAAAGAATTATATATATAAACCGTTCAAAAGAATCAACTGTGATGATTCTAAAATACAACATAAAAAACCTAACAGTATCTCTTTTTTCTACCCCTCTGAAGAGATTTTGCCTAATATAATGATTTTGATAATTGCTTTTTAATCTTTTAGGCTTAATTGAAATAGCTGTAAGGGACTGTTTGATTTTTGCAGATAATAAATTTTTGTTAAATGTTATGTCTACATTTCCTTACTTTCTTTTGAATGATTATAAACCATGATTTATATATAAACCTATTGCTTTATGAATATTATTATTCACAACAAATACTAGGTATTGAACCAGTAACTTATTGGATGATACCATCCTTAATAAGGCTAATTTAACCTCTGATTGAGTACTTATATGTATATATAACAGTAAAAAAGAATTTTGCTGAAGTAATTGTAGTGAAAAAATATACAATAAAAGAAAGAAAATACAGTTCTATATTTAAGAGATGAGGAATTATATACATTATTTTCATTATTTACATTATTTACATTTGACAGATATTTGTCCTCATTTTGTTTGTTGTTAACACAATGTTTCGGCTGATATACCCTCCAGCCTTCATACCCAGTGACTGGTAAAGCAGTATCATCATAAATTGCTACAATGGCAAAGGAAATTATTTAGAGAGAAGCAACTGTAGAAGAATCAGACACCTCGATCAGATTATGAAGATCATAGAGAGAACTATAGCTTAATTTATTTGTGTCAGGGTAGACTTAGGTGTGATGCAGTTTGGTTTCATATCTACCCACATTCCTAGTTCCTGTCCCCACTCACTTATACTTTCCTTATACTTAATGGGCCACCCAGATGCTTCATCTCTACTATTCTATCTCTTTCTAACTCCATCTGATCATTCTCACACTTTCTTCTAAATCTAAGTAGCCATGTAGATCTTTTACTGCAGGAAAACTGCTCTGATCTGTGATGCCCTGCCCTCTTCTCTCATACTTTAAGCCCTCATCTAGCATAAAACAATCCCCCCACTTCAGGGTCAGTAGTCTTGCAAACTGCAGAGAAACCTCATTAGTACTGGTGGCATGAAAAAAGCATCCAATACACACTGTAAAGTGGTTGGCATCCAACCCTGATGCAGTCCTTGAACTCACCAGTTCATGTCAAACCATCCGACCAATGCCATCATGGAACATGGATGTTAAACAATGATGGTGATGTATCGGAGAATATAGTATGCATTTGTGTGCATGTATGTATATATGGATTTATGTATGCATGTATGTATGTATGTATCTTTATGTATGTGTGTATATCATGTAGTCATGTGTGCATGTGTATAAACTCTCTGAACAACTGCTGCAAGAAGTGTCCAATGTACAAAAGCAGGACTGAAAAGCCACATCTATGCTGCTTTAAGAGAACAATCAAGTAATGACATTACTAGAAATCAAGTTGCAGCCATCATATAACATCATCATCATCATTTAATGTTCATCTTCCATGCTAGCATGGTTTGGACAGTTTGATAGGAGCTGGCGGGGTGATGGTGGGGGGCTGCACGAGGCACCATAGTCTATTTTGGCTTGGTTTCTACAGCTGGATGCCCTTCCTAATGCCAACCACTTTACAGAGCACATGGGTGTTTTTTTACATGGCACCATCACCAGTGCTTTTTATGTGGCACTAGCACCAATGCTTCTTATGTGGTACTTTGGTTTTAGGATATCAATTCTGTTGTGGTGGATGGATCTTCTTGAGTACAGCAATGCGTCACACATCTCAGTCCACCTACCTCCACGTATGCACACCTGCATACAAACACACACACACACACATCTACTTACATATATATATATAAGTAATTATACCTTTTCAATGTATAAAACAATGTATGTGTGTACATATGCATATTCCAAGTAATAGGCCACAGGTTTTCACCTAAGTAGTTGAACATTTGCATAAGGGCACATCTTTTCGTAAGTAAATGTTATAGGCTACATTACTTTTGCTAATATTTATCCTATATTCCATATTCTTTGAAAAACCAGGAATATTGCATACCCACAAGCACTGTAACAGACACTGGAAAAATTTGCTGATTCAAAAAATAATTAATTTAGAATAATTATGTAAATTAGTACATCATTTTTAAAGAACATAATTTTTCCTTGAAAATGCAAACAATGTAAACATAAAATTTTATCTTAAGTTCTGTTTTATGTTTGTTATTCTTTTTACATTTAACTTTTTTATGTAATTTTTATGAAAATCATTTTGAATCATCTTCAGTAATTCTGGATGAATCAACATTTCCAGACCACCTGAAGTTTTTTACCATCTTCAAGAAATTAATCCCAAATATTGCTGATTCATGGATTGTATTTATTTTAGGGATCAATAAACCTGACCAAGGTCTGTTACTGCAGCAGTTTGTGTGTGTGTGTGTGTGTGTGTGTGTGTGTGTGTGTGTGTGATTATTTAGTTTTATTTCAAGATTTCTTGCCAATAGAGAAAGAGCCAGTTTCTAACCTAGAGCCAAGGTTCCTTCATTGGACTTTCAATATCAACAACAGGGTATTTTTGTATGTATGTATATATGCAGATTTGCATGTTTTGCTTTATGTATGTTTTCTCATGCATATACTTGCATATCTAGACATGCTCATATACACTTAAATGATAAACTTCTGGTAAGTTTTACAGATTTTTACAGTTCCAATGATGGATTGGATCAGTAGTTTTCGAATCAACTTTCTCCTTTTCGGTTTCGAGAAGTCTAATTTCTCAAGATTGGTATTTAAGCAGTGTGTTACATATCCCAGTGCCCCAATAATTACTGGTATAAACCTGAACTTGTTATCTGGATAGAGTAACTTCATATTTCTCAATAGTTCAGCGTAGGTATTCTCTTTTTCACTGATCTTCAGCTTTATGTTAACATCCGATGGGCAGCTGATTTCCACAACTGTACACAGTTTCTCTTTATCCCAAATCATTAAATATATTGTGTTTACATTTTATTGAAGTCTTCATTGGGACATTCCATCAGTGGCCATGAGTGGCTGTGGCTTTCACCATACTGTGGGTTCTTATTTCTTTGTCTTCAGGGTTATCTTTTTGCTAGATCTCCTTATTCAGTGTCCTAGCTACAACATTATGTCTCATTGGTAGATAATACCGTGATGATATTTTTAGACAACTGCTTATGATGTGGATGATATCCTCAGTGTTAATTCCACAAAGTCTACATCAGTTGTAATATTTTACTGCTTTCCCTGCATCTGTTTTGTGCATCATTTGGTTGATATTTCCTGTTCCTGGATTGCAAATGCATACCATTCAAAGTGGGAATTAGTAATCCAGTTGTTGGTCCATGATAGACTGTTTTGGCGATCAATGTTACTACCATCTCTGAGCTTTCTACTAACATATCCATGCATGGTCATCTGCTCATATATGCTCATCCTTTCATCTGATGATATGTTGTGGTGGAGTCATGTGACTTCTTTGGGCATGTATTTAAGGTTATCAGACAAGGAATGCAGCCCAAGGAACTGCCTTCTAAGTCTTATGATGTTACCAACTCATGTATGCAAACTTGGTCAATAGACTCACTTTGACACTTGGTGGTTAAAAGATGTTGCTAAAGGGATATAATATCATATTCAAAGGCATGTTGGATCCATGTTAAGCTTCTGCCCTCTTAAATATGTATGTATGTATGTATGTATGTATGTATGTATGTATGTATGTATGTATGGATGGATGGATGGATGGAAGGATGGATGCATGCATGCATGCATGCATGCATGCATGCATGCATAAATACTATAGTATTACTACTCATATCAAGTTGCTTGTATAATTAATTTTGAGTATGAAGCTTTTAATAAAAGAAAGCCTTTATTAAGGTCTACACAGTCTTGAAAATTCTTTTAAGTTCCAATTCTAATATATCCATCTCTCTTCTCTGCCACTATTCCTGGGTGGGTTGTTGGGATAGTGTCCTCCCCATAGGTTCATTTCAGAAGCAACCATCATTAGCTTTCCTGATGTATTCTCAAGCATGACCAACTGAGACTTTGGATATTATTCAACCATCTCATTCTTCATCTACCCCTAGGTCTCCTGCTGGTTGGCTCAGCTAGAGGAATCAATCTCACAATTCTTTCCTATAATATTGTATACATGGTATTAATGGACAACTTCTGATTGCTCTGAAGTCCCTGTACAAATTCCCAGATGTTTGTGTTCAGGTAAATGGCACTAAGTCAAAACCCCTCAGTGTGGGCATTGGACTTCAGCAGAAGCATGTGTTGTCATCTTTCTTTTTCATAATTTCTTTGAAATGAATTGAAATATGCAGCTTTTATGGAAGTAGTATCACAATCCATGGAGAAAAGATCAGTTGGCTGATGATTATAGACAACATGGTGTTACTTGGCTCATCAGAAGGTGATCTCCAGCATGCATTGAATGCAAAGCAGGGATAAGAATTTTAATATATTTTTTATCAAAGTGTGGCTTTCAAACAACATTTATTATTGAAGATTTCAATGATATGACTCAGTCTCAAAACTAATTTTTATCTAAGGTGATTGTTTATACTTCTTCAGAAAATATAAAGGTTGCCTAAATATTTGCAACACTACTTTCTATAGGTATCTCAGTAAAAGCATTTTTCCAAATTATAAGTTTAATCCAATATCAGCCAAATCGATTCCAATATCCTTTCATATTTGTTGGGTGTTATTGAAGAAATAGAAAACTGAATAAGAAAAACGGTTTTAATTTACTTACATCAATTTAAGGCAGCAATCTGGTAGAATTGTTAGTTTGCCAGGCAAAATACTTAGTGGCATTTTGTCAGTCTTCAGGTTCTGAGTTCAAATTCTGCTGAGGTTGACTTTGCCTTTCATCCTTTCAGGATCGATAAAATAAGTATTAGTTGAGTACTGGTGTTGATGTAATCTACTTAGTCCCCCCCCCTCAAAAATGCTGGTCTTGTATCAAAATTTGAAATCAATTTGCTTACATCAATTGTACCAAATATAAACATGTCTCATTTTCTTTCAACTAAAGTATTTGATTGAAGTGCATATTGTTGTAAAAAAATTAACCATTATAGGAGACTATACATAAGGACTCTAATATGAAATCTGTTATATATCTCTAACAATTAATTCATTGCTGAGATTTCCAAACTTCATTTTATTGTAGTTCATATGATGAACAGGGAATAAAAAAATTAATTTTCTATCTCTGTACATCTGTAATTGTTTACACTAAAATGTGGATGTTAACACTAAAATGTACAAATATATGTGTTGGTTTCAAATTTTGACACAAGGCCAGTATTTCAGTTTCTGTCAACCAAATCCACTCACAAGGCTTTGGAGGAAAAAAGTTAAAATTAAAGATGTTGGGGGGAAAAATTTCACAATGCCAATTTTTGACAATTTTCCAGAACTTCCATATCTGAAAACAGGGACTTTTGGCAAAAAAAAATTTTTTAATAAACAAATTTGGGAGAAAATGGAAGGGAGGGGTGGCGAAAATCTTTCCCAAATTTCTTACCACACAGCCACAATGGAGAGGAGTTTGGGATAATTCATTCACTTCAATTTGTTTCCTCATAACTTTCAGAAAACTGGGCATTTATTAATAAAATTTTCTACTAATACATTTAAGATGGTGTAGATTATGATTTTATTGGAATTCAATGTGAAAATAAAATCTGAGTGGGAATCAGATAATTCACACACCTTAACTTTGCTTTCTTATGTGTTGATGATGTGTATGAATTATCACATTCCTACCATTTTTTTTCATCAAATTCTAATACAATTGTAATCTACACCATTTGAAACATACTTGTTGAAAATTTTATTTCAAAAATATGCCTTTCTCAGAAAGTTATGAAGAAATAAAGTTGGTGGAGCACACACCTGAAGTTATGCAAATTTTCTGTATGATTTTGTTTTTTTTCCATTACATACTAGATGTTTAATCCACTGTGCTGTCATGTAATGGCAAAAAATCAGTGCCACTTGGGATAATGTTAGTCAAAGTCACTGTTAAGTAGAAATACCTCTCAACCAAAAGGATGATCATTCTGCATAATCTCTTTTAGAAGATGGCCAATTATATACAGCACCTTGATAATACATAAACTTCATCCATGATAATAAAAGCTGCATCCTGAATATAATCGAACTCATGGTATGGTATTTTCATTGATGAAGTTACTATTCCTAGTACTGGAACCAAAAATTTAAAGCCAATGTACACAGTTCCTCCTCCTTTAGCCAAATCAACAGATGTTCCACTAGTTGCAAATGTAAGAAGTGTCTGACCCTTTCTACATATGAAGCTCATCATTGAAAAAATTAGTTGTAAAAATAAATTTTTATCCAGATCCACTTGTTCCTTCTAAAAGAAAAAAATTGTTTTGTTATTATCAATTCTATGAACTATTTCCTCAAAAACAGTTTTGGGTCTGGAATTAATCATCATTGTCATTGGCACTGACAGCATCAGCAGGGTCAGCAGCATTGGTGGTAGTGGCAGTATTAGTGGCATTAGCAGTGTTACTACTGCTGCTGCTGCTGCTGCATCATCATTATCATTATTATTTTACATCCACTTTCCATAAGGGCATGGGTTTTGATGTGTCATCACACTGAGTCAATATTTATACAGAGTTACTATCCTCATAGACAGTGTCTCACTTGTTGTTTGGGCTAACAGAATAAATTCTTAATATTTTGTTCGTACCTGTTTTTTCAATTTTCTTATAACATGTCCCTTTGTTGAAAACATAATGGCAGGTATTTCAGTATAAAGAAGTTGTCTGGTATGTTCATTCAATTTAAACCATGTTCTGACCAGGGTTTGTCATGCTTGGGTTCTGTCTATGGCATCTTGTGCATTACCCTTGTTAAAGTACACTAACTGTTGAGGATCTAGATCAGTGGTTCTTAACCTGGGTAGTAATGTCAATGAAGGTCTAATGAGCTCATAAGCAGTAATGTTAAGGGAGTGCTATTGGGTGGGAGTGCACTGAATATTTAGCAAGGTTGTAATTTTTCTTAAAAATAAAATATTCTAAATTGAGTACAATTCTCATATTTAAAAAATATTTTTAAAAAGTCTTAGTCAGTATCAAAGTATGGTTGACATTCTATTAACAGTGAGTAGAAAACATGACTGATGATGCACCAAAGTTTAATATAATTTCATTACATAAAGTCCTCTCTTTAGTAAATTCCACACAAACATATAAGAAATGGCACACAATGAATAAGAAAATATGGATAAAACATCTGGGCAAACTTAGCTTTTGTTTGATTAAAATAATCTATTTGCCATTTTCAAGTTATTCACTATCAAATCTAACAAATAAGGTGTCTGTTGTTCAAGAAGGAACTTACACTACATTTCAGTTCGTTTTTGGATTAGAAGCCAAACTAATGAATAAATCCGGTTTTCTATATTTTCCTACTATCATCATGGACCATTCTCTTACATTTGGAAAGTTGAAGGTAGTATTACCATTCAAACTACTTATACAGCAGCATTGTTGGCTAGATTGGCTAAATGGCTTTAAGCTTTGATTGTTGTGAATGTATTTAGTTCAAGTTATTTGCTACAACTTTAAGTAAGAATCCACAGCCAACTGCTTGGAAAGCTTTTCATCATGCAAAATTGAATTGAAATATCTGACTGCTGTCTATGCTGCCTTATATTACATGGTAATTTTGAAATATTGAATGTGTTCATTTCCTTTGTTTCCTGTATATTTGGCTGCCATCCAGGTTCTCCAAACAGGCATAATAAGGTATATGTCATTGGGCTTAAGTTTGGTCTAAATATATTTGAATTAATATCAAAACTATTCTCATCATGGGAAACAAAACTCTTTCAAATGATGGTACTCCATATTTATTCATAAATATGATGGTTATCTCTTCAACTGTTGATAAGTTGTATGACCTTCTTTCTGAATTCACATCTCTCCTAAATGCTATATCCATGATAGGTAAATGCTTATTTTTTCCATAGCTTTCTCTTCTTCTTCCTCCTACTTCACTTCCTGTAATGTTTCATATGCTTTTCTTATACATTATTTTATCCTATGAAATTGTCAAGATTTTGAGAAATTTGATTCAAACAACAATGATTGTATCTATTATTGATTTTTGAGCCCAACTGCATAGGGTTATGCAAACTTTTGGTGCTCATTATCATTTGGGTGCTAGAGGATTAATTTGATCATGCCCTGTGAAACAATAGGGGCCATGACTAGTTGGGTCAGTAATCTGTGCACTCATAGATGCAAATGAGAGAGATGAAATAAATAATCTAATGTTGTCTTTGAAGTTTTGATGATATATATATTTTGAGAAATCCCACCAATTTTAAAACACAATGTTACCATCAGGCAACAGTTGTTAAGCTTCATATCAGTGAGATGTTTTCTAATAAAAAGTTTAATGAATCAAAAAATTGGCACATAATTTCCATTTCTCCACACATAACCATGTTGCTGAACATCACTTTTAGGAAATGTATTATGATTAACTACGGGCAACAAACCTCTGTGTCTCAGTCTCTTTTCTATTTTCTTTCTCCTCTTTTGTCATTTAGGAACACACGAATGCAGATACTTGTATCTTTTGTTCCTCTACATTGAAATTGTTTTTGTGATAAATATTTCAGTGATGTGCACAACTAGCAATATCATTTATTATGCTGTAATTATGAAGTCAAATTTTAGTTTTGTTATTTGTTGAGTTGCTCATTGTAAGAGATATGGCTATTTTTCTTAGCTGTCTCATATTTTGTCAGTGTATTAGAGCAGTTTAATTAGTTTCAGTATCTCTTCTTTATGCAAATATCTCTCTTACTATTCCTCTCTTTTCTTTTAGTTGCTGCAGTTTTTATTTTGTTACTTTTATTTTTTCTGGTGATAATTGTTTTTCCGAAAATATTTCTTTATCTGTCCCCCATTTTTTTTCTCTTCTATAATCCATTCTCTTTCTGTTGTCCAGTTTTGCAGCACTTCTTGTAATGCATTAAGTCTTTAATATATTTTCTGAATACTTGGTTCTTTTGCTTTCTTTTCCTTTCCCCATGCTAGTGCTAAGTGCTTTTCTCACTGAGTTTCCTTCATTTTGATGTTTCGGGAAACAATATTTGGAACACTGTACAGATACAATGTACCAACATTTGTTTCAAATGTTGTAAACATGATGCATTTGTGTAAGTCAAAGTACATAAGGTGTGTAATAAGAAGTTTGATTCCCAACCACATGGTTTTGGGTTCAGTCCCACTGCATGGTACCTTGGACAAGTATCTTCTGCTACAGCTCAGGGCTGACCAAAGCCTTGTGACTGGATTTGGTAGACATAAACTCAGAGAAACCTATCCTGTGTGTGTGTATAATAAGTAAAGTTAATTGCCACATCAAAGTGACAGTTCCATGTTATTACTTGTTTAACCCCAGGCAGATCTTCCGCTAGTTAGTTATCAGTGTGGTGCTGCACCCTGTATATACAATATATATTGCTAGCAGGGGGAGCAAACCCCTACCATCTTCTAGCAGACAACAGGATCATGAGACTGACTCAGTTTTGAGCTGGTTAGCTCATCTGCAGTTGCAAGTACCTGGTCACCAGAGTGATAGCTAGGGGTCTGCTCTAGGCAGCAATATGTTGTAATCAAAATGACCATCGGTCACTGATTTGCAATAAGTGAAATAGCAAGTTGTAAAATTTCAAGAAGAAATCAGAGTAGTTACTATACTAACAAGTAAAGTTAATTGCCACATCAGACTGGCTGTTCCATGTTATTACTAGTTTAACCCCAGGCAGATCCTCCACCAGTCAGCTATCAGTGTGGCGCTGCACTTAATATATATACAATATATATATATATATTGCTAGCAGGGGGAGCAAACTCCTCCCATCCTCTAGCAGACTATAGGATTGCAAGAAAGACTCAGTTTCAGGATGGTTGACTTATCTTCAGTCATGAGTAGCTGGTTGCCAGAGCAATAGCCAGGGTCTGCTCCAGCCAGCAATGTATTGTAAACAAAGCAACCATCAGTCACTGATTTGCAACTAGTAAAACAGCTAGTTGTAAAATCTCAAGAAGAGATTAAATTTACTTGTTAGTGTAGTTTACTATTCTGATCTCTTCTTGAGATTTTATCAGCTGACAGAAGATTTGCCTGGGGTTAAACTAGTAGCAACCACTTTGATGTGGTGATTAACTTTAGTTGTTAGTCTAGTTACTACTCTGATCTCTTCTTGAAATCTTACATCTAGCTATTTTGCTTATATATATATTGGGCATAAGTCTGTTAATCTGTTAATCATTAATTAACAAAGTTAACATTTTTGTAAGTGATTTAACTTTGAAGTCAACTTTGAAAATCATTATCGGACTAATCAACTTTTGTTACATTTAGTATCTGTTAACTCAAGTTCGTTAACCCAAAAATTTCATAAAAACCGGTAAACGTTTAAAAGTTTCTGTTGTTTTCAGATTGTCTTAGCATAATTAATATAGTATGTGTCATTTTTTCAACCCTGGTATAATGCCACTTATTATTATAACTTGTAGGACCTCATTTGATCCTGCCTGGATCTGAAACCAAATCCACCTGTTTGTTGCTTGCAAAGACAGCAGGAAATTTTTTTCTCCTGTCAAGAGGGAACAGTGAATGATGTGTTTCCACTTCATCTGTGACCTCGCTGTGTCATGAAGAGATTTTTTAATTATTATTTTTTTACGGCCACTTTATTCAATAAACTTTTTATAGTTTAATACTAATATTGTGTTTCATTTGAGGTTTTTTTTACCCTTCTCTGGCTCTAAAAGCCTTCAAAAATCTAAAAAAGGGCAAAAACTATGAAATCAGCCTATTTTAGACCCTTTAAAATTTAAAGTAATGAAATCAGCATTTTTTAACTCTAAAGCAAAAAACAAAAACAAAGAAAGAAACCATAGTTTTGGGGTTCTAAAGCCCTCAAAAAGGCTAAAAAAGATGATTTTATAGTTTTGGTACTTTTTAACCCTTTAAACTGACCAAAACCCATTGTATCCAATTCCTCTATGAAATCTTTAAAAAAAATAAACAAATCCTGTTAGTGAATTCTTGTAGCTTTGAGATAATGTGAGGGCTTTTCTTCTAGAAAGCACAGAACTAGGAGAAAAGCAAAATTAACTGAGGTGAATGTCAACAGAGAAAATATTGACTTCCATAAAGTGGAAAAAATAAATGGAAAGAAGTTGGCAAATATTTCAGTGTGAATGCAAATAGCTGTTACATGGCAGAACGGTATGCTAAAAATAGCAGCCAAATCTTTCCTTTTCTTGAAAAGGAGCCATTTACGCATAATTTTGATGTCACATTCATTGAAAACATGCAAAATAACCTGGAAAAAGAAAGACCCATGAAACAAAACTCCCTCGGTAGGAAACTTCGAGGTTCCCACCGCCCCTCCCATATTTCTTCTCCAGAAAAAAGTGGCTTGTGGTGGGTTTGGAGGTCAGACATGCTGAATGCACCTGAAAAAACTGAGGAAAAATTATTCCACACCAAGGTACGAAATATTTACCAAAAGAATAAAATCTTGTACTGATTATACTTGTATTTTAATTAATTCAAATTAATGTACTTCATCTTGAAAAGAGGCAAAATTGTTTGGTTGCTATCTGGGATAATTTTAGTAGCAAATTAAACAGGTAAGATGCATTAAGAATTTCAATTTTAGTATTTATTCATAATGTAATTTCTTTTACACCTTAATGAAATTTACCTGCCCATAAAAGTCAAATTCATTCAGCAAGATCAGCTAAAATTACATAGCTATAAACCAGTGGTATATAAAGCACTCACTGACAAAATTTCAAATCTGTATGTAAAAAATTTACAAAGTTACAAGCAAATATTGTGGACATCCTTCTTGAACCTGAATAATTCAAAATAGCATGAACAAACAGGCATTACATTTCACAGATTGATATGAACACTAAAGATGTTTTAAGGTGTTTTTTCTTTACACATACACATAACATGGCCTCACTTGGTTGGGACTATATATGTGTTACTTTGACATCATCATTCCATAAAATCTGTTTATGGGGAGAAAAATATCAAAAAATATCAAAAGGTGTGTGAGTGAGAAAGAAATGAGGATGGAGGTTTTAAGACGTGCTAGAAACAACAACCAGATCTTCCTTAAATCACACATTTTCTTCTTTCTTCTTTTTTTGAAACCGAAAATGTTTCTCTCATAGTGAAAAAGAAAATGGCCAAAATCGTTTTGGACTGGGGTGGTGAGGGGTGGCGGGAATGAAAAACTTTTCAAAATTTTTTTCTTTTTTTCTTGAAAAGATGCCTCCTACCATTCTGAAGACTTTGGTGAAAAACATTGGAAAAAATTCCTGTCAAAACAGAGAAATTCCAACTTATGTGGGCCATCTGATCTGAAAATCTGTTTTCTAGAAACTACCCCGCCTTCCAGAAATTTTGCCTACAAATTTCACTGCATTCATAATCTACACCGTTTGAAGGATATTTGTATAAATTTTCATTAAAAACACCTATTTTCCAGAAAGTTATGAGAGGGAAAATGTCGGGTTCTGTGAATTTTCTGAAACTCCTCTCCCCAACCTCTTGGAAAATTTTTTTAAACAAATCTTTACTTATACTCAGTCTACAGGATATAAGCGATTACTTGGTGAAATTCTTATTAAAAAGTATCCATTTTTCTGGAAGTCAAGAGGCAACAAAGTCGGTGGGGTATTAAAACTGTAGTTATGCCTTTTTTCAATAAAAGTTAACGTTAACTTCTGTTATATTTTCAAAGAATTAACAGATTAACAATTAATGATGTTAACTTTTTGGTTAGTGGATTAAGGATTAATGAAGTTAAATTTTCAATTAACAGTGCCCACCTTTGTATATATACATATACAGGGTGCTGTGAATAAACTATTGTCTAAATTACGCAAAAATGAAAATAATACTGACATTTTAAGAGATATATTTACCTAAATTACATAAAAATATCTTCAAATACTAAAGAGTAGATTTATTCAATAAAATCGCCATTGGCTTCAACCACGGCCTCCAGATGACTTCAGAATCTCCTGCAACTCTTCTGGACGGTCTCCTTCTTTAAGTTGGCGAATGTTGCCATAATCCTTGCCTTCAGTTTATCTTTGGTGTTACAAGGAGTTTTGTTGGTCTCTTGCTCAGCTGTGCCTCACACATAATCAAAGGGGTTGCAGTCTGGGAAGTTGGGTGATTTGAGATTTTGGTGGGCAGTGTGAACATTTTGTGGGTGACAAAGAATTTTTAGAAATTAAATCTGCATTTACTGATATCTAGGCATGCCTAGAATAAGGATGCACTTTTATCGATTTGACTACTTGCATGAGACATCCCTTTGTATTAAAAAAGCAGACTTGTTTATCCATTGAATATTTTTGTCACAGTCATTGAGATAGTTGTCGCATGTGCTAAAAATAGCAGCCAAATAGGCCTCGACTTTAAATCACACTCCACCACAATTTTTTTTTTTTTTTAGCATAGAAGTCCCATGTGTAGAATACAAATTTACAAAAATTTTCTAAAACTCCAAAAAATAAAAAAAGTTATGAGGGGTTATAAGTCGTGCATAATTCTATGGTTTCATATCAAAACATAAGTGCTATTTTCAGGATATTGACAAAATGTGCAGTCACACAAAATGACAGATTTGAAATTGCATTTCTTGACTGGATGAAAATGATCAGACTTTAAACCACTCAAACTTTTTATAAAGATTTTTCTGGAAAAGGTTGAATAGCTCTAGCAATTTAGCTTGGAAAGGTATATTAATGTGCCAAATTCTAAAATTTCCAATGAACTTTAATTTCTGAAATGCTGGCAGCCAAATGAATTAGGTCCATATTTGCTCCAGTAAAGACATAGCATCTGACTCTGCTCTATTGACTTCTTCTTCTCTTTTGGAATACCATACTGCCTTCTTGATGTTGTCCATAGAAATTTGTTTTCAAATTTTCACTTTACTGATGCCTCCAGTCAAGAACATTGGTCCACAGCACAGCAGTGATTATTTATCGTTTGGATTTATTCCCTCTCCTCAGAACTGTCAATTACCAATATGCCTTCTTTGCCATCAAACATTGACCAATGAAGCAATGAAATCTTCACGCTTAAAGTATCACTTTGATGCAAAGCATTCTGACAAGGACAAGCCATTGTCATACTCTTTGCAACACTCCATGAAATTAGTAAGCAGGAGAATGACATGTTGACTGCATCATACAACATTGCATTGCTTGTTGCTATGTCTGGTAAATCTCACACAATTGGAGAAATATCACTTCACCTGGTTATTGAAGAGGTTTTGTCAACCTTTATGCACAAAAAACCCTATAATATTATGAGATCCCACTTGGCAATAACACAATATCTTGATGCATCAATTAAATGGCTAATGATGTCAAACAGCTCATTAATATCTTCCAGCATTCTGAATTTTCTATACAAGTGGATGAGTCAACTGTTGTGGAGAATCAATGTTTAATGACAGTATATGTTTGGTATTTCAGCAAAGACCTTTGACCTTGTGAGGAAATGCTGTTCACAGAGAAATTGCTGCTTGTTTCAAATGGTGCAACACTCTCAAGTCTTTCCTTTTTGAACATAATATCCCACTCAGTAATATTCTTGCCTGTGCATCTGATGGAGCCCCTTCGATGATAGGAAGACACAGAAGTTTTTCATCTCTCCTAAAGTGTGAAATTTCCCACCAGATACTAAATGCTCATTGCTTGGCACACTAGCAGCATTTAGTGGCGAAAAATACGAACGGTAGATTGAATGTACACTACAGTTAGTTATCAAGACTGAATAAATTGAAGTCCAGTTCCTTGTCTGATTGAATTTTCTGTCAACTCTGTCTGAGAAATGATGAGGGCTGTACTAAACTTTTACACCATACCGAAGTGCAGTAGTTGTCAAAATGAAACTGTTTTATGGTTTGTTGAACTGTTTCATATAATCATATCTTTCTTTGAAGCTACTCAGCTATCCACTTCATTGATGACTGCAAAGTGCGATATCTTTTTTTTGTTTGTGATATATTCACAAAATTAAATGATTTGAATAGGTTACTATAAGGAAACAGAAAAACTCTCGACCTTCATTTCAAAATTGGTGTTGTATAAAACTAACATTTCTAAATGTCAGTTCCATCAGTTTCCACAACTTGATTCTTTGAAAGATGAATTGGCTGATGAGGATTTAACTACATATTTGCAACTATTTACAATTATTGCATAATGACATATTGGAGTAATTTCAAGATGTTATTGCGCTGAATATTCCAAATTGGTATGCAGTCAATTGTGAGGATGATGTTCAGGAGGAATTGATAGAATTACGAAATGACAATGATGCTGCAATGAGATATTGCTGTAATGACAAAGAAGGTTTGTGGTACCATCAGAGTATATTGAATTCCTACCCCAATGTGTGGAAGTTGGGTGCTCATGACTGGAATGCCTTTCATCGTCAATCTGTTCCATCAGAACCTACCTGGAGCTCATTAACAACAATTATCTTAAGCAAAATGTTTTATTGGTTATATAGATTTATTATAATCATCTGATTCCTTTGTTTTCATTTTTTTTTCAGCTTTGTGGGCTACGCGTGACACAGAGGAGACCAAAGGAGATCGTGAACTTCACGTGAAGACCACTCTAAGAGAACTTATCATCTACATCATTTTCCTTGCTGTGCTTTGTGTCAGTAAGTACAACAGTTATAAATTATTGGCATTTAAAAAAAAATATTTAGCTCTTAGCATTCCATCCTTGAAATCTAGAATTGCAAGCCAGATATAACTGTCCCTTATGTAAATAAACTCAGAAATTCTGTGATGCATTTAGATTGGCATATGCTTTGTTATCTCTGGGGTCTTGCCACTTAAGTAACTGTATAAAATCTATGACAATTACAAACTCCTTCTTCAGATAAGCAAAGACTTGCATATACTAAACACTGCTTTATTTTTCAATACTTGCATAGGTAGGATCTTATGTTCTACAAATTTAGATGTTTTTGATTAGTTATTATAAACTATTTAACTATATAATGATAACCAGATAGAGAGAAGCAAATATAATAATGTGCACTTCACAATTGTATGTCAAAAAGGTTTGCACCCATTAATTCCCCATTTATTATGCAGCATTATATCAGTAATATCTTCTTTTTTTTTTAATAAGAAAGTCCGAAACAAATCAAGAAGCCACTTAGTGTAAAGGAATATGAAGGAGAAATTAAGATGAAAGGAATGAATTTACTCGAGACTTGAAAGTGTTCAGGTCATAAGAAGGAGGAAAACAATGAGATGGAAGTGAGTTTAAAAGTCTGACTGTTCAGCAGAGCACTTCTTGTGGCAATGACGATAGAAAAGACTAAAACTGGTGATGTTACGTTGATATGACAAGTGTTGTAGAGTTGACAGAAGAGAGGTACCATTCACATTAGAAACTCACTTCTGAACCTGGTTGAGGAGATCCATGTGACAAGAAGGTGTACCTGCTCAAATATGACCACAGCATTCCATACAATAATAAATTGTGAACTTTTAAAGATATAAAATGACCTTGGATGTGAGATAGTCCTTTGACCTATACAATGACTCAATGTTACAGGAAGTAGACCTACCAATTGATCATATTGCAAGAACCCCAAGAAAGATCAGGTGAAAAAGTAAGACCAGTTTCAAAGATGGCTTTTCCTGAAGTCTCACTATTTGATATCCCGGACCTATAACTAATTTAAATGGGAGGAAGTTAGGGATCTTGCTTCCTACTGAAAGACACTTCTCACTTCATTTCTAAACAGTCCGCAGTTCCACCTCAAGACTAGCATCAAGTTCCAACTGTTTTAAGGGAGAAGGATTGCCAGGAAAACCATAATAAAGAGTAGTATCATCAGCATAAACATTGATAAATTGAAGAATATTGACAAAAAGATCATTGATGTAGAGGAAAATGCATTCAATTAGTGGGGCACTACTGAAAACTTTATCTTCAGAATATGATATCCTAGAATGGTTTCCCCAACAGCTTTTCATCATGTTGGTTAGAGGTTTGAACCACAAGTGTGAGCTACAAAACATTTGTCAATTATTCAGTGTGATAGATTGGCATAATCATTAAAGTATCACATAAAATGCCTTGTAGTATTTAGTCATTCCAGGTTCAAATCCCATGAAGTTTAACTTTGCCTATCCTCATTTTGATAAAACACTGGTCTAATACTAGAGTTGATT
>JAOPJW010000002.1:22174064-22184164 GCA_027122535.1 Octopus maya | reverse complement strand
CGGTTACTAATTTCATACCCAGACAAATAAAATTAAGAACTGCAAAAAATTCAGTATAAAGTGGGCAAGTAATATTTCATGTATTTCATTTATATGTGTTTTATCGTGTGGCCCTCTTCTACTTGGAAATAGTACAGTGTGGCCCCTAGTTGATGAAAAATTGCCCATCCCTGTTATACAGAATGGCCCAAAGTCACAGAGATCTCTAGAAGTTTAATAAATTTGCTTTAATTACATTTTTTATTATTATTTTTAATTCATAAAATGTGACTCTTCACTCCTAATGTACATATATTTCCTGTATTTTTTTATTCTTCTACTTGTTTCAATCATTTGACTGTGGCCATGCTGGAGTACTTCCTCTAGTTGAACAAATCAACCCCAAGACTTATTCTTTTAAGCCTGGTATTTATTCTATTAGTTCTAAACACACCAATATCGGTTGTCAAGCAATAGTGGGGAGACAGATAAATGCATATGTGGTACATAAAAAGCATCATTTGAGTATGGCTGATGCCAGTGCTGCCTGACTGGCTCCCGTGTTGGCGGTATGCAAAAAGCACCCACTACGATGTAGGAGTGGTTGGCGTTAGGAAAGGCATCCAGCTATAGAAACCTTGCCAAATCAGATTGGAGCTTTGTGCAGCCTCCTGGCTTGCCAGTTCTCAGTTAAACAGCAGTGATGACACGCACGCACGCACGCATGCACGTCCAGTGAAATCTGTAAAAGTAGGGTCAGTATATCCAGTAGTAACCTGGGTGGAATGCTGGTATGTAGATAAGGAGAGATGCAGAAAGTTCAGGAAGTAAAGATATGTAAGTCCAAAGAATAGGATGTTAAGTTAGTCCAAAAAGTAGGATGTTAAAGCAGGATAAAACTGAAGTGGAGGTGGTCATCTGGACTCCCGCCTTCATCATGAACAGGAATTGATCTTCTCTCTTCGCCCCTTTGTGCCATATGGGCTCAACTCTCCTCCTCTCCTCATCTGACATCTACTTCCTCTCTTCACTCCTATCACCTCTTCATTGATACCACCACTACACACCCCACATCCTCCCTCACCACCCCACATCACTCCACACTGACCACTTCCCAGCACCCACACCACACCATCATCCACACGTCAAAGTCACTAGCCCCTATCCACACACACACAAACATGCATTCTCTCACACATACATACACACATTCTCTCATACATACACATGCACCTTTGTTTTGGGATCACCAATACTTTATTATCTTCCCTTCTTTCTACCTCTTCTGTCAAACTTTTTCCCCAATCAGTTGCCATGCTTGACTGCTAAATCCACAAGTTTTTAAAAAATTCTCTCTCTGTTTATTTTCTCTTATTCCTTTCTGTTGAAGAGCTTAGGCTTGAAACATAAAAGACTTTTTCACTTTTCTCAGCATCAAACTAGTACACCTGCTTGTTCATACACCTGGCTTTGTCTTTTGTTTTTCTATAAATCTCAGCATATATATATACACTTCTTTCAGTTTCTGTCTACCAAATCCACTTACAAGGCTTTGGTCGGACTGTGTCTATAGTAGAAGACACTTGCCCAAGGTGCCATGCAGTGGGACTTAACCTGGAACTATGTGGTTGGGAAGCAAGCTTCTTATTTCTTCACTGCCCACAAGGAGCTACACACAGAAGGGACAAATAAGGACAAACGGATTAAGTCGTTTTTATCGACCCCAGTGCATAACTGGTACTTAATTTATCGACCCCCAAAAGGATGAAAGGCAAAGTCAACCATGGCGGAATTTGAACTCAGAACGTAGCGGCTGACGAAATACCGCTAAGCATTTCACCTGGTGTGCTAACGTTTCTGCCAGCTTCTTACCACACAACCACTCCTATGCCTATATATATGTAATGTACGTGGTGCTAAGTGATTGTAAATTTAAAACAGCATAAATGAATTATCAACACTTTTGTGACTTTTGGACCACTCCGTAGAAGAGTGATTGGGAGTGACTGTGCTGGAGCCAGGAAGAGAGATAAAGATGGTGAGGATAAGATTTCACGGTTGGCTCTAAGGGCAGAATTGGTAGAGGTTGTAAGAGTGTATGTAAAGAGTGAGGGCTGTTTAGAGATGGTGAGTATACTGAATGAGAAACGAAGGTTGTGGTGAGTCAGATGGAAGGTAAATAACTGACAACTAGAAATTCTGTAAGGTTGGGCACTGGATGTAGTGAAAGGTAAAGGGGACAATCATTTGAGTTGAGGGAATGCTGGAGAGAGTATGTGCTGCCAGTCAGATAGTAAACAGGACCTTTTCAAATAGCTGAATCAGTTGCAGATTTAGCGATATGAAAGCAACATTGCTTTCTTTAACATTTCATGTCTTCTATGTTCGACACTAGCTAAATTAGTTGTGGATTTGACGGCCCTAGTGGCAACATCACTCTTTCTGCTATGCGCCTTTACAGTGTTTACTACCAACGCCACACAACTCATTTCACTTATATCTATCACCATTCTGCAGCCAATAAGCACCAAACTTAAATACATAGTAAGTCATGCAAAATTCATTCATGTCTTGCTACACATTTCTTATTCTCCCAATGCTCTACATTTTTTAACATTCACACCCAAAGATAAAAATTTATTCAATGTTCATTTTACTTAGCACTTATCAACAATCTAAAATAAATTACTATGCTTTATGAACCAAACATGACTTCTGACATTTATTTCTACATACACTTCATTCCAAGTTATATTGTGACATTATCTTCCAACACATTACACTCAAACATGTTACAACTTTGAACTAACTTGCCTACCAATCCACTAAACTGGTGACCCCACAACTCACTAAACCCCCTTGGCTGTTAATTAGATCACCTAGGCAATAGAAACCATTCAGTTCTATATTTAAGAGATAAGGAATTATGTACATTATTTATGGGTATATGGCATAGTGGTTAAGAGCGCGGGCTACTGACCCCCAAGATTCCGAGTTCAATTCCAGGTAATGACCTGAATAATAATAATAATAATAATAATAACAACAACAACAACATTGAAAAATACCTTAGGACTGAGAACCCAGGTTTGAAATTTCCCCAAGACACCTGATGAAGGCTGGAGGGTATAGCAGCCGAAATGTTGTGTTAACAACAAACAAAATGAGGACAAATATCTGTCAAATGTAAATAATGAATAGAAACCATTTACTACTTCTAGAGATCTCATGGATATTTGAGAATATCTGTTTTTCATGTACTTTTCGTGTTTATTGCTCCTGCACATATGTCACATATGAAGTCTACTTTCACTGTTATGCTTCTTGTGGATCCTATGCACATCTTGACTGTTCACAGTTTGTATTGGGTATACGGTATGGAATTTCCATTCCTTCCCTTCCATTAGGGAAATGGCCTTGCCTCATATGTAGAAGTGTTCTATCTGTTTTCCTATTTACTAAATCTTTGGTCTTTGCTAAATTAAGTATGAACCTTTTGATTACAGGTTTTTTTCCGCATCTGGGTTTTTAAAAAATTCTACAGATTCATTTTTAATAATTAGTGTGTCTGCATACAGTAGTTCCTATGAGCAATCAATCTGAAACTTTTCTGTTATGACCTGAAGGACTGCGATAAATAGGAGACTTAGAAGCAAGCCCTGATAACTTTCACTTGCATATTTATTATCAAACTCTTTTTCAATTCTCACCTCACAGCACCCCTGTACATGGCATGTATGGCTCTCACAAGCTCTTGTTCTACCTTTAGCTTCCTCAGTGACTACCATATCACAAGGTGAATGATCCTGTCAAAAGCTTTCTTCCAGGTCAACAAATGCTAAGTACAGTGGATCACTTTTAGCCAAGTACTTCATCAGGAAGAGGGAATCTGTGGTATTTTCTGTGGTAAAAACCAAACTACATCTCATCTAACTCTCCCCCTAATTNNNNGATAGATAGAGAGAGAGAGAGAGAGAGAGAGAGAGAGAGAGAGATGGGTACCTCTGTAATTACTGCTCCCTAAGTCATCTCCTTTACACTTGTAACAGTTAACTAAAATGCTGCTATACCAGTCTTATATATATCCTGATTGGACTTATGAGTAACTAGGCCATATCCTAGTCTGCTAGATATTTTAAGCACCTCAGTCCCTGGTCTATCAGGAATTACTGCTTTCTTGCCTTCATATCCGTAATTGCTTTATCTGTCATACTGCTATCAACTAGAATGGCTGATCCCTTTGTTAAGTCCTTATTGAGAACACTTTTCTCCTCTATAGTCTTCTTTCATAGAAACCACTTTCATGCAGGTTTACACTTATCCATCTGTACACATTTCTCTCCCATAATGTCTTGATTTTCTCTACATTGCCTTGAAGTTTGGAGTACCTAATATCTCTCTTCCTCATCCTGCAGAACATTGACAAACTGCTTACTTTCTGCATCTCTCCTTGCTAAATCATTATGTTACCTCGCTTTTTCTTTTAGGTGTCTGGTATAAATCTCTGTTATTATCACTCTTCCACTTATGTTTCTATGTATTTCACTTTTCTACAACCTTATCACTTTCTATCTTTAGCCCTCAGAAGGTTATCATGTGGAGCTTCTGGTTGTCTTGTGTCATATGCCTTTCATCTACTCCTTGTCAAATGGCTTCAACTAGTACTTCTATAAAATGCACATGATTATTCTGAGTGCAATTTCAACACTAATATAGTAAATGCAGATTTCAAGTTGATGGAAATTAAATTTCTATACAATGCAGGGAGCATCTTGCAGTTTCATTAAGAATAAGATAGAAGTTTAAGATGCTCACATTCATTTAGAAGGTCTCCATAATTGAGTTTTTGCAATATATACCAGATGTCCATATTCTCTGTTTGAATTTAGCAAGAGTCTCAAACAGGGAGAAAAGCTTCTGCTGAACTTTTCACTGTTCCTGAGAAGTACCTCTTCATCTGATCCATCATAACTACTGGGACATGAACTTCAATTTTCTTGTTTTCTCCCATCACTATAATCTGAATCTGTACTCTTCTAGCCTTCAAGACTGATAGCATCAAGTATGTTCACTTTTAACTGTAGGACTTGATTTGTTTTGTTCTCTCTTTTGGGAATGTCATTCTAACAACTTACTAGAAAGTTTGTTTTTAGATTCTATATTTTCTTACTCAATCATTCTGATTTTTTAACTTGAGATCACCTATTCAGTGTCAGGTGACAACAGAGTCTGGTGTATATTTGACTTTCTTGAGCTTGAAAAGTATCAAAATGTGACAGCAAATAACTGATTGACCACAGCATCTTTTTCTAAAACTGAAGTCAGAATATTTCATCAAAATGTAAAAGCAAATGAAAGTAAATATAGATTGTGAATAAAGTCAAGAATTTTACAATCTATAGACAACACACTGCCGCTTTTACCCCTACCAAGTTTAAGCCCTTTCCAGGACATGATTCAGTAGATACATCAATGATTGCAATCCAGTATAGTGTCCAGACATATGAGGTGCATTAAAAAAATATCCAACTTTATTTTTTCCTGCCCAAACTAATGCTGCATGGCTAAAATCCTTTTGGTGGAAGGTGATACCACCCTTCCTGTGCATGCATAAGAATTTTCACACTGGTAGACCATGAATGCATTCAGTCATCTTGTGTGAAAATGGGAATTTGACAAGTGTGCACTATACATGTGTATTCTAGGTGGAACAGCTTGGAACTGACACGGCCTACTGGCACAAAAGTTTTATGTATGTGCAGGAAGGGTGGCTTCCCGTTCCACCGAAAGGATTTTGTCTAGGTGGCATTGTATTTTTTTAGAAGTAGCACAAAGAATACGACCCATTAGTTTGGTAAATTCTTCACAATTTGCCCATCTCCTCCTCCCCCCTTCTCTGCACTATAAAAGTTGTATACATCCTTTCAGCTGAAGACTTATCTTAATTCATATATAAGATGAGAACAAAAAAAAAAAAAAAATGGTCTTATTTTAAAATTAAGGTATTCATTCTAAAAATATATATTTTCTAATAACAAATATTTTTACAGTTCAGTTTTGTATTTATTTATTTATTTATTTATTTATTGACAAAATTTTACAAACCTATGTAAAGTATTGGGCCCTTAGACCTGTGGGACTGACTCTTGGACAACTGTCCAGTGTGCCCATGCCTTACAGCACTAGACACAAGTGTTGTCTCTGCAACTGTCATCCAGTCTGGCACCTTGAATTCAACATCCATGATTCTTTTGAATAGGTTTAAGAACTTTGTAGAATGCGGAACTTCCTATACAGGTAACTGACTATCAGGTCTTTTCCAAGTGTTTTTCCATTTTGTAATGTTACTTTATGGTTTTTTGAGATTTCCTCTCAGAATGACTCCAAATCATTTTGGGGAGGAGGAACATTTACAAACTTGATATGATATGACCTTTTGCATTGCACTTATGCTGTTGCAAACTTGTAGTTTAGAGTTCACTCTAATTTTTTTGTAATTTCTTAGAATGACAAAGCTTTGGGCTTTTTACTTGTAGTTTGTGTTTAAGAGCAAGTAATTTACTTGTTTTCATCAGCAGTCCTCATAGTTTTGGTAGTTTACCGTAAAGTCAAAGCTGGTGGCTCTTGAGTTCATTACTAAGTTCATTTGCAATTGAAAATAAAAGCTGAATTTCTGATGTTTATTTCGAGTGTTTTTTATTTATTTATTTGGGAGACAGAAATATTCCATTTTTAGGAATTCTCATTTCAGTCAATTTCTGTTAGCCTTATCTATCAGCTGTATGCTTGATTTTGCAATCTAAGAACACAAGATAGCTACAAAATACCTGGTGGACAAAATGTGACAGTAAAGATCTTAACCCAATAAACTGCAACACAATACAGTAGAACAGCTGATGTCCATAAGAGCATGGATAACATCAAGTCTATCAACTTGTATCATATTCTTTCTATTACTTAATAGTTTGTTGATGTTAGTGGTGACATTCTAAATTTTGTTGCAACCTGTCTTTTGAGCTCTTTATATTCTATATTCATTTCTATATGTTTGTAAGCAGCTGTCACATGATTGTGTGATAGTAGGAGTCTTCTTTCAGTGTTGTTTTGGTTTTGCTTTCGTTGTGGTTTATGTTTTCAGTAATTTTCTCAAAGAAAGAATCCACTGGGCTGTTGATACTCTTATTTACTGTGAACTTTGGTACTCCATGTAAACAATTGAGCAGTTTTCTTACTTCTTTGTAGAATTGGTATAGGTCTTGATTCAATTCAAAGTCCTTGCAAATTTCTCTTGATAGCTGACCCTAGTTCCCTGCCTTACATTGGTGTATATAGTTACCTTGTGTTATCAGTTTGTTTTTGCTTCTTCATTATTGCTGTGGTACTTAAAATGCAGTCTTTTGCATTTATTGACAGATAATCAGTTTTTTTTCAAAACTTGTATGAATAGCAACAAACAGTTCTTGGAGAAAATATTCCTTACATGTCACAACTGACCTTGCCTGTGCTTGTACCATGTAAAAAGCACTCAGTTCATTCTGCTAGATAGTTTGTGTTAGGAAGGGTATCCAGCTGTAAAAACCCCCCACCAAAACAGACAGAAATCTGGTGCAGGCTCCTGCCTGGCCAGCTCCTGTCAAACTGTCCAACCCATACCAGCATGGAAAGTGGACATTAAATGATGATGAAAGAATGAGTACTGCCCCTATCCTGATGCAACTGATTTCACAGTGTGTGTGAGCGTGAGCACAGAAAACTGGGTGCATAGCTAATAGAGGATGCAGCTGACTAGTTTAGAGGTATTGAGGCTATTGTAGGATTAAAGAAAATGTGCATCTATGACATACATTTGCCATGTGTTGGTGAATGCATTTCCATAAATCAGTTGAACAGCTTTTGTTTGGAAGCAACAAGGAAAAAAAAGATCAACTAAGCAAGTCAAAGTATTTTGGATTTTGTATGTTTAAAAATGCAGTTTTGGCAATGATATGCAAAGTTGTCATGAAAGATCATCTAAGATGAGAACCTTAGAGGGCTGAAGATAATGTAGCTATTGTCTGTATACTGTTTGAGGTTATTAAAATCTCATAATCTCCTAGGATATTTTCAAAGTCAGTACAATTATGTCTCCCTTGAATTGTCAACAGGTCCAGGAAAACAATGGCAAATATTGTTAAGTAGGTCTTCTATATTAGAAGAGTGTGAGTAACAAATTCAAATCTTTGGGAACACCAGAGTTGATAATGTAGGTCAAAGAGAACTTAACTTCATGCAGCAGTGAAGTAATCTAACAGGGATATTGATCTAAGAGCTGGATGTAGCCTGTAAACAAGCAGTTTTGGTTAGAGATTGCTGTCTTAGACAGTCATGTCTGGAGTGAAACCTTTGCATGGAAAATAAATACAGGGTGGGATCTGTATAAAAGTGTGTATTACTAAAAGTAACAGTGAGAAGGTCATTTATGATAGAAGGAAAAATGTTCATGAGGTTGGCTTGCAAATCGATGGGCTACATCTATTCAACTTTATGAAGGTTGGGAGATAAAGGAGTGAAGGGTAGTATCTGTATAGGAGTGTGTGTATGTGAGTGATAAAAAAAAATATCTAATTTATGTATTGCAGAAAGGATATGCATCTGTATGGTTTGGAAAAAGCTATGTTAGAATAAAAGGTGAGACAGACAGCTTATATGCAAGGTACCAGCTAGGGGTCTTAATGAGTAGATGTGGTTGAAAGCTTTGCTCATGTCAAAGGCAACAACTAAAGTTTCCAAGAGCAAGAAACCATTGTTGTACAAAGACAGGAATATTACATTATTATTGTGAAAGAGTTATGTGTTACATTCCTATTAAACAGTAAGAACACACAATTTATGCCTTCTGTTGTGCATTTTCTCTGGAGTTCTCAAGAGCAACAGTCCACTGATATTTGTTGTAAGGGAGCAAGTCTTCATTAGATATAGCTATACAGTGTTGAATTAGAAGCTAAATCAGTGACAAACATAGTAGCCTTATCAGTAATAATATTACAGTCATGGTGTGCAGGCAGTTTCTACAAAGTCGGCAGAGATCCTCTTGGAAGAGAATCAAAAAGTGAAGAAATATTGGTTGTAGTTTGTTGGTGAATGTTTACCAGTAAGTGAAATGACCTTTCTGCTGCCTAAGATGTTTTGTTAAGGTTTATATGACTGAGGCGGTTGTGAGAAATTTAGATTTTTATACCAAGCTAGAAGGCATAAATTGTGTGCTCTTAATGTTTATTGGGAGTGTGTACAGCAAGACTCTTTCTATGATAGTGTATCATTTGTGTCCATGTACTGTGTAAGATCAGATTTACCTGTTCTCTCCACCTTGAATGCTTTTTCAGGCTTCTGAAAAGAGAGTGTGATAATTAGGGTACATGTGGATGACATGTTTAAAAAGATGAGGAATGAAGTGTGATGTCATTTGCATGCATGCATGCATGTGTGTGTGTGTGTCTGCATCTGTGTGTTAAAAGTGACAACAAGCAGATCATTGATTTAGTAGGAAGTACTTATAGGATTTTGTTGAGATTGGATTGAAGTTCAGTGGTGTTTAATTTTTGTGTTGGTCCAGCATTGAGTGACTCCATTTGTTTTACATCTTATTTTTATCTTCACATTTTGTTTTTGATGATGTCAGAAATATGGTTGTCTGGAGTAAAAATGAAACATTTTCTCAGTATTTTCAACATGCTGACTGAAATGTCTTCTATTTTGTTGCTGGAAGTTGTTAGTGTAAAGTTGTGTGCATCATGTGTTGAAACATTGAAACCAGTTATGTAATTTATTGTATAATTATGTAATTGTGCACCAAACTTAGTAATGACAATTGTAAAATGTTTTTCAATTTGAAAATATATTTCCATGTCAATAAAATGCACAAACCAGGACAAGAGGAATGGTGCGTAATTTACTCTCTGCGTATTTTTTTTTTATTATGCAAAATACCTCATATAAAGTTGATCAACATTTGATCAGTGCCTAGAGTTAATATAAAATGTTTGTTTTCACTGCTACAAGTAATTAATTGGAGGTTAATGCAGGATTGTGGTTACTTCTGACCTCTTGTTGCAAAATTTCCAAAAAGCTAATAAGTCAGTTAG
>JAOPJW010000002.1:22032413-22043872 GCA_027122535.1 Octopus maya | reverse complement strand
AATGACTGACTTAACTAAATAGCAAGTATAAAAATAAGTATTAAATGAAAGTGCGTTGGAAATTGGAATTGGGTGCTATGATGACAAAGATGAATCATTGAAAAACTGCCATGTTACAGTATGATAGTTACATAATGGACTTAAAAAATATATAGGAAAAGGTTTCTTTGCCTGGTCTAAGAGAACTGAGACCAACAACACATACCCAATTTTCAAAAGTAATCATCATCCTTTAACATCCATTTTCCACGATGACATGGGTTGGACAGTTTGACAGGGTTTGGTAAAGCAAGGGACCACACCAGGCTCCATTGTCTGTTTTGGCATAGATTTTATAGCTGGGTCCCTTCCTAATGCTAACTACATTACAGAATGTACTGGTTACTTTTTATGTGGCACCAGCATTGGTATCAATTCTGTTGTGGTGGACAGGTCTTCTTCAGTACAGTAAGGTGACAGATATCTCAGGTCTTTGTTATCTCCTTTGTAAGGCTCAGTGTCTTGAGATTGGCCTTCAGTACTTTATTCCATGTCTTCCTGGGTCTCCCTCTTCCATGAGTTCCATCAACTTTAATGAACAGCAATTCGGTACGCAACTAATTCCATATCCATCACATGACCAAACCAACATAGTCTTCTCTCTTGCTAATTGCATCTTAATTCTACTTATGCCTGACTTTTTTCTCAATGCACTCTGTTGCACATCCAGCAGAGCATATTAGCTTCATTCCTCTTTAGTCTTCATATGACCTCTGCACATCTTTATTATTCATATACATGCATCATACACTCTTCTTTTCACTCTGAGAGAGACCTTTGGTTGCCAAGGGAGGCTGCCATTCTCTGAATATTCTCCATCCTATTCTTAGACTTTCCATGCATCCTCCTCCACTGCTCCCTAGGTAGCAGGAATTATCCATTATCTCTGAGCCATCGGATAAAATCAATTTCCTGAGCATCTGTAGTTTTATGGCTTCAGTGCATTTTCCACATACAAACAGTACCTTTTCTGATAACCATCCTATTATTCCACTGCACCTCTAGTGTGGCCTTAGCATGCACTGGGTACACCAAATGGAATTCTCGCCTACACCTACATTTCCTGTCTGTTTTCTTGCTTACTAGAACTCCAGTCTTTGCTAAGTTAACTTTAAGGCCCTTCACAGAAAAATGCTTTTAACTGAGGGAGAAAATGAAACAATGAAAATGTGCTATATTTTAAAATAAGTTTTATTACACATTTACATACTTGTTCTTCTTTCTTTCTTTGTATTTCTGCAAGCATTCTTTCTTTTTCCTCCTCTTCTCTTCGTAACCTTTCTTCTTCTTCTTTCATTTTTTCCAAAGCTTCTTTTATTTTTGCAATCTGGTAGAAAAAAAAAGTTCAAAACTTTGTTTCAAACCCAATGAGGTATTCCCAATGTTTTTTTTTTTTATTTGATTTACATCAATAACTGTAAAAGAATTTTCAAGGGGAAATAGTACTGGATAAGAATTTCAGATAGTATTTACTGTCATAACTTCATAAAAGACAGTAAGTTTTATAACAAATAAAAAAGAAAAAAAATTCTTAGAAAATACTAGAAAATTTAAGACTTAATGGCACTTCAAGAATACTGGTAAAGCACTTTGAAATAAATCATTAACCCTGACTAAAACGTAGAATTTATTAATAATATTCTTAATGCATTTTAAAACTATGGTTCCTTTAATTTACATGCTCTAAAGTATTTTCTATTCCTTTTCTAACTCGATACCTTTAATGTATCTTGATTTCACCCATAATTTCCCTTTTTATAGTTGTGACTTGGCTTTAACTGACATGAACTTAAAGTCTCCTAAATTTGTACCTCATTTTCAATCTATATTCCTCTGTTTAAACCACACTCTCTTTTTTCTTTACTTTTATTCCTTTTTCTCTTTGATTTTGACTTTTCTATCTCAATGCCTTTGCTTCTGATAGACATGAAAATTTGCAACCAACAAGCAGAAACCAGAATAGGAGAGAACTGCTCCAGCCATAACAATGGCAGCCTATATAAGAAGCTCACCCAAAACTGCAAACAACATAAACAGGGGGCAAGATCATACTGTGATAAAGCTCCATGACCCATAAATATATCTCTCTCTCTGTAATTTAGTTTACAGCATATTCTTCAAGTAGCGTCCACACATACATATAATCTATTTTCTCCAAGAATTAAACATATTTTTCTCAGTGTTCCTTAATTGTCTTCTTCAATCACAATTAGTTACATGACTATTTTTCAATCTGCTTGAAGACAACTATCTCATTTCAGTGCTATCATAATCTTTGATGACCTCAATGAATATAACTCCTCCTAGTTTTTACATGCCTTTCTGCTAATGCTGCTGGAAAAGAGGACAAATTGTTTACCATTCTGATATGCTTCTACATAAAGTAGTATTCCTGAAATTTTCAACATCCTTAACTTTTTCTCATCTTTAGAAGTAGAGACCACCATCTTTGCATACAGTGAATCATAATTTGTGTTGGTTTTTGTCTAGGATTAGTTGAGCTGGCTTCAACCAGTGAATCTAATGTCATAAACAAAAGCCAACCACACCCAACACACCAGTGCAACACAAAGACTCAGTCAAGATTCCAATGACAGATATCATACACATGAAGAACATATCAATTCAAAATCTGGCTTGATTGTACTAATCTGTTTCCAAATACATAATCCAAGAGGAGGCTCTGGTGGAACATTTGTCTACTGCACACTACTCAGGTATTTAATTTCCAATCCACTGAAGACAATTATCGTATTTGATGGCCTATAAGATGTACCTTTTTTTTTTACCCCAAAATGGCTTTAAAAAACCCCCTGCATCCAATGCACTTAATATAGGCTCAGTTACACAAGTAAGTGGAGGAATTAAAACATTATGTTAGTGGTAATTTATTTTACAAAAGTAAAGCCTCGGCTAGGGTGCATCCTATAGGTTATCAAATACAGTAAGTGGATGATTGCAACTATCTTCAAGGGCATCTTCCATCACAGTAAGTCCATAACTCCAAAACCACCAAGTAATGACTCAACAAAAGTATGAATAAAGAACTGCCTATCATACCTGCAAGAAATATATCAATGTCCCCAACTGGACACCTAGAACATTAGTAACAAAAAATTAAAGATTACTTTGTTCATTACACTCTGCCGGCGAGTTCACCTCCTAAACTGAAGCAAATCCAGCTATTCTCCCTCTGTCACATTCTAGTTCTGCACTAAATACTATGACCATTTCTTCCTAGAATTGTAATTCTTTTGAACTTTCATTCATTTTTCTGACAACACCAGCTTATAGATGATAAAAAATAAAATCCAACTATACTGATCTCATAAGCTGGCAAAGTTTATGTCAATTACCACATGGGGTGAGCAAAGACAAAAAGATTTTAAAAATTCAAGTAAGCTGCTATATTAAATAATTGCTGAAAGTTTAAAATATAAATTTACTCATCAAATCCAAGTGAGATGTTAAATACTTCTTGAGTAATTTATCACTTATCTAAAATTCTCTTAGCCCTATAATGCTGCAGACAAATTTTATTGCAGAATCTGGTGCCCTCAGCAGAAGAGTGATAAAAGCAGGAGACATACTGCTAAAACAACTGTGCTAATTGAGACTGTCAGACACACACACACACACACACCAATTTGATCTGGTAAAAGAATAGCAATTGATGTGTCTAATACTGTAACAGATGTGTTCAACTGGACTTGGAGAATAGTCTTATTGTAAAGACATTTCCAAAGAATTACATCTTTTCTTCTAATGAGAAATTCTGGTTGTCAAGTGATAACTATAAACCTATTTACCTTATATGTACTTTTTAGATTATTTTTTTAAGTTTGTGTTATTTAACTTATTTAAATATTGCTGAGCAGATATTTGCAGAAGACACTTAGAAAAATGTCCCATATCTAACAACCAGGAGATGCCATTGAAGTGCATGATTTCAACTGTTCCCATGCTAAAATCTTGGTTTTAATATATGGGGAGGGGTGGGACACTGTAGTCAAGTAATTGTATTTCAAAATCTCATTCTCAGCATAAGTATAGTAATGGCAGCAGACAACCATTAAGACAATTATGTCTAATGAGATTAAACACACATAATCCAAGAGAACTGAAGTAACAAACTAGTATCCATTAAATATTTACAAAATCTCATGAACAGTGATTAGAATGCTAGCAGTAATCTTAATGCATGAATTAACATACAAATCAATACTTATTATATAAATAAATTAAAGAGAAGTTACCTGGCCTTTGGGTTTTTTTGGTTTTTCCACAACTTCTTCTTTTTTAACCTTTTTCTTTTTCTTATTATTTGTTTCAGGTTCTGCACTTCCTCCCCGAGAAGTCTCCTCATTATCTTCAGGCTTTGTATCAACTAAATTTTTAAAAAATAAAATTATGCAAGAAAAACAAATTTAGACTGAAAGAGTCATCTAAATATCATATATAATGTAAACAACTTGTTGAAAAGCAAATATATGGTGATTCTATAACGCATAGATTCCAGTTGCATATAAAAACATTCTTTAATAATGAGTACATCCTTTTCTATAAGGTGCAAATATATATTTAAGAAGGCCTCCATCAGTAAGGGTTAACCATATAACTGCACCTGGAATGTGCATCCATAGGACAAATTTACACAAGACCAGCAGGTCCTCACTTTCCATGCCACCTATGCAGCTGGAACAAATACTACAAATCATTTTGCCCAATGCTTTAACAATTCAGCCAATCCGCAAATTTAAACAGGTATTTTATCAATCCTGAAAAGGTGACAGGCAATGTTGACCTTGATGTAATTTAAGATCAGAGGACACAAAGCCAGAACAAACACAGCTAGGCATTTATCTCTTATTCTTGCAACTTTGCCACTTGGCTTGTGTCATCATCATCATTTGTTCATGCTAGCATCGGTTGAATAGTTTGATCAGGGCTGGCAAGCTGACAGGCTGCACCAGATTTCAGTCTGATTTGGCATGGTTTTTATGGCTGGATGCCCTTCATAACACCAACCACTCCAAGAGTGTAATGGGTGCTTTTACATGCCACCAGTATCTGCTTTGACTACGATTTCACTCAGCTTGATGGATCTTCTTTCTCAAGCACAGCATATTGCCAAAGGTCTCAATCATTTGTCATTGCCTCTGGGAGGCCCAGCGCTTGAAAGGTGCTTTTTATGTGCCACTGGCATGGCTGATACATTTAGCATCTAATTTTCCATGCTTACATCGGTCATATGAAATTCAATGGTAGATTTTCTGCAACTGGATGCCATAAAGAGAGAAAGAGAAGAATCAGTATTATGGAAATAATATGTTCCTGAAAATCTTGCTGTAAGACAATATTTTTCCTTCCTATTACTTTTCCTCCTGTTATAAATTCAGAATGCTCGCTGATAGATATTGGGGGGGGGTGCAATATAACCTTTTATGCACAAAAATAACCATTCCTAAACATACATAGTACATTATATACACTTACAAACAAATAGAAATATGTTAGAAATAAATTTGAATTGTAACATCATAATAGGGCATGTTCTTACCACAAAAGATGTTTACTTTGGGGAGGGAAAGGTGGTGGAATGATAGAGTTATGGTTCTTCATCATCAACACCTAACTGAGGGGCAAAGAACTTATTTCAAATTTTTCAGTATGATGCATCATCTCTGTAGAGATAAGTGTAGGAGCTAAGTTCAATGTAATCTAACTCTTGCCATATAAACAAAAACAAAAAAAACTGCTTTCATTGGGATTAGTTTTGTGCTTGAGGAGTTGAAAACATTGAAATGCTAAACACACAGCTAGCAGCCAGAGGATGTTAGCATCAATAAATCTTTTAAAAGTAATATGAGAGGGCAATGGAGTAAATGGATGACTGAGGGGAATTATGACATGACACCAATTGAAAGGATGAAACACTCATCAATATCTCAAGTGTGTAAATGAGTGAAGTCATGTCTTGAAAAAAAAAATGTGGTATCACTAATGGTATGGATGGTACTGAAGACAACTTGTTATGGGAGACAGAGTGATGATAGTTCCTCCCATAATGATTTAGAACTTGGTGAGGAATCCATCAATGAGGAGTTCTAGGATTTGAACTCAACTATTTTAGTGGACATGATTTAAGAAATTTAGAGTTACCTAAAAATTTTATTGTTCCCTTATCTGAAATTTTAATGTTTGATTTTTACCAAGTTGCATTTTATACATCTCTGATTTTTTTCCAGATAAACATTGACACTGATAATGATTCACTAACTGGCTTCTAATGGACAATATTTTTCATCATTCTCATGGAGATAAAAACAAAATACATAGAATGTAAACATTACAGCCTGTTAAATACATAGAAAAGAAGTTTATATTAAAGATCTCCACTTATTTTAGAGGTTCTTCAAAAATTAATGCTATAATGGCAGATAAACAACTGTTGTGGATGGTGAAAGCCCAGTCAAACAGCCTTGAGCAATGCCCAGCGGCATGTTGCACACACAGGATCATTGGCAGCAGTTGTAGTCAAACGATGCTAGCTGGTATGCAGGGAGTAATGGTGGGTGTGATAATGATGATGATGGTGTGTCACAAAATTATTTCAAAACTTATGAAAGCAAGGCATTTGTACCCAGAGCCAGTTTCAGCTGGGTTGGTAACGAAAGGGTTAAGGCCTGGTTCAACTCAGAATTTTAATAAAAGAAAATTGCACAATTTAATTAAATTATAAAGTTTCCTAATGCCTACTTATGGTAAAAAAACTTGAATTTCATCTAGGTACAAAGGCACCCACAGTTCGTTTTCTGTTTCCACCATGTAGCACTTAAATTGTAATAAACAAAAACAGTACTCTTTTCCTGGAATCAATTCCTCACTTTTCCTACAACTCACCTAAAAAATACTTTAAATTCAGAGTCACAATTAGTGAAGCTCATAATTTTTAAAAAGAGCAGAACCATGTAGAAAAGGGGGTGGGGGAGAGGAAAAAACAACAAAAAACTGGGCTGTAACACTGTTGGATAGTGTTTATCTCATGAAATGATTAGTTAGATCCTGGCAGTTGCCAGCACTTTGGTAACCTTTACCCAAAAGCACTCCTGGATTTAAATATTCTCTACATTTTAGATAACAAGAAAATAGCTACTTTCACACAAAAAATATAGAGTATTAAAGATGTAATATTTGTTATCAAAGAATATATTTAGGAGTTAAAATTGGTAACCAAACCATAACTTTATGTCCACTAAAGAACAAAAGAAATGAAAAAAGGTAACACCAATATTTTGAGAAAGGAACTTATGTTGATATAGTTTTAGAGCTTCAATCAACAAACATGAAATTAAATAGTCAGTCACAAGTCATAGTAAGCAAAGAACAAATTATAGATAGTTTAAGAAGCAACTGCTGAAACTCTATTGAATCAGGCAAGTATGCAGGCTACTTCTATCTATTTACCAAATAAAGAATTTATTTAAACATCTATAAGAAATGTTTATCACAAATTTGAAGGGGGCACAAAAAAAGGAAGTATTACCTGTGTTGCATCATATCTAGTTTCTCAAATTATAATTGACATCTCAAATAAGTTTTAAAAATTTGCAAAACATTGGAGAACATTTTTTTTTTAACTGGTTAGGGAAAAAGAAAAAGTTAACATTATAACTGCAAACTTACCATGATGTTCTGCAGGAGTTTCAACTACTTTTGGCTGAGTCTCAATTATCTTTTCTTTATCTTGCATATCTGAATCCTTTTGTTTGTCCTGAATATAAATTTATTTTCAAATTGATGAAATTATAATAAAAGTATTCTTCAAATTATGTTACATTTTTCTTTAAAAATCGAATTTCATCCTTCCAAAATTTTAAAATGCATCTTTAATTTAAAATTTTGAATCAGATAACATCACACACAAAATACTAAAAAAACTATCTATAACAAAGCTGGAGATTGTATATTGGAAACTTCCAAAAACCATGTGGAATTTTTGAAACACTACAAGTTGAATTCCTCTAAGCCCAAGATGAAATTTTTTTTTTCTTGACATGTTATACAAAACACTATGTTAGCATTCAGCCTCAAAGATCTATAATAAATTTTGTTATCTTTGGGTTCAATATATCCAATAAATGTTTAAGAACACTTTAAATATAAATAATCAAATAGAAATATAAAAGTATTTCTACAAATATTAACACACAATTTCTATATTTTGAAATAAAATAATCTGAAAAGATACCTGTTGTTTTTTCAATTTTTCACGTTCCTTTTTCTCTTTCTTTTTCTGAGCAGCAGCTTTTAGTTTTAAATCTTCATTGACTTCATCTTTCACTTCTTCACTCTTTTTCACTTCTTCATTCTTTTTCACTTCCTCGTTCTTTTTCACTTCCTCGTTCTTTTTCACTTCTGAAACATTTGCTTCTGTACTAGCAGAAGATTTTTTTTTGTCTTTTTTGCTTTTTGGTTGTTTTTTTTCAGATACTTTTTCAATATCAGCTAAAATAGCATCAATATCATCATACTCCTGTTCTAATTTGCCTTTTTTCTTCTTTTTGTCTTTTACTTTTTTAGATTGTTTACTTTGTGTAACAGTTTCAAGAACAATATCATTTGTTTCATCATCCGAATCCTTTCTGTCACTGTTCTAAAAACAGTATTTCCAAGCAAAAGGAATAAAATAAGAATTAGTAAAGAAAGATTATAATAGACATTTATTTATAACAGAAAAAGTTTATTTAATTGCTCTAAAAAACACAATCTATTAAAAAGAAATGTTATAAATTACAAATAACTAGCTTTATGAAGGCAAGCAGGTTAAAATGAAACTAACAACTTAGAATTGTCATTAATTTTGGAATGCAAGAACATTAAAGCATGGGTATGTGGCAACAACACTTTATAATTATGCCATTTTAGGTTTCATCCCACAATACTGTACTAAGGCTTTGGGCTGATCAATGCTTTGTGAGTGAAATTTGTAGATGAGAACAGTACAGAAGTCTGTACTGTGTGTGTGTGTTTGTGTGCGCACGCACACACATACATACACATGTACATGTTTAAATACATAATGCACATTTTTTTTTACCACCATCTGGAAATACATGCTTGAAAGAATTAGCATGTAAAATATATTACCTTATTTGAAAACCTGGTGTGGGTTGTGACAGTAAGGCCATCAGGCTGTAGAATACTGCCTCAATAAGTCTTACAAAATCCATACTAGCATGGAATAAAATGGATGTAAAAACAACAATGATGATGAAAATGATTACGAAATTAAAGACAAAGTTAGCAGAAGTGGTAGCAGCATCAGTTATAATACTTAAAATTAATTTAAACATTTTTTATCAATAAGGTCTTCATAAATCAACTTGAACAATTATACTGGTATGGACATATAATATGTATGAAAGATGACAGGTGGGTGTAGAAGTGCCAAGAGCTTAATATGAAAGGATCCAATGAAAGACCAAAGAAGACTGCATAAAAGTTGTGAATGTTAATCTCAGGAAAATGAACTTCACAAAAGAATACACTAAGTGGCTAGATGGTGCACTGGAAAGGACTCATCTACCCCATGGAAGCATGGAAAAACAGACATAAAAATGAGGTTGATATGATGATGTGTGAGAAAATAGCTGCAATATTTAATGTCTGTCATCCATGCTGGCATGGGTTAGGCAGTTTGACAGGAAAAAACAAGCCAGAGGGATGCCTAAGCTCCAATGCCTGCTTTGACATTGTTTCTACAGCTGGATGCCCGTCCTAATGCCAACCAATTTACATAATGTACCGGGAGCTTTGACAGAGTAAATGTAAACTTCAGGGAAGGGAAGTGAATGAAATAGGAGTGGGTCAGGGAAGAGGAGATAAGGGACAATAATAGGGATACAATGTGAAGGGACAATAATAAGGGATACAATGTGAAGTATAAAGGGACAAGTGGTATCATTACTACTGGGGAAGTAATACAACAGTTAGAAGATTGATGGAAGGATGAGTGTTAGAGAATGCGTTGTGGGAAAAGGCTTGACAGGACCTCTAACTTCTCAAGCAAGCATATTACCATTCATTTCGGTCCTTTGTCATATCTGTGAAGATGAAAATTTTGAGATCAGTCAGCAGTTCGTCCCTTCATCTACCCGAGTTTCTTTTTTCAAAAAGTTCCATCAACATTTAGCAGTCACCTGCAACCACATCACATGATCATACATACATAGTCTACTCTCTTGCTCATCACATCTGAGATCTCTAATGTCCAATTTCACTTTATGTGAATGTGTGTATCATTTAATGTACACAATGATAAAATAAGAGCTACAAATAGTTTCATGCCATAGAGACACAGTAATTCAGCAGATTTATAGAACACATCTTGTGTCTCCAAGCACTCATTCAGGCTCAGTGCACATGATTAATAGGGCAGTTAAGCATGAAACTATTAATAGCTCTCATTTAAACACAGTGTACATTAAGTGATGCTTATCTCTCACTTGATGGTGTTCTTTTTGTTGATCTTACCTATAACACAAGCACTCAAATAGGAGTGCATTGCACCTTATAGTAGAAACACCTGTAAGCTAATGAAGTTCATAAGATAATTTCTTATGCTCTGTATCCAACTGACACTTTGTTCTGAAGCATATGCATATTGTATTATAACGCCAGGTTATTAGCATCACTATGCCTAAGCGAAATAATAAAATGCATCATATATAGTGCCACTGGTCGATGTCAGTGCTGCCTGGCTCACACCCATGCCAATGGCACATAGAAAGCAGCATTCGAGCATGGCTGATGCCAGTGCCGCCTGACTGGCTCCTGTGCCAGTGGCATGCAAAAAGCACCCACTACATTCTCAGAGTGGTTGGCATTACAAAGGGCATCTAGCTGTAGAAACCTTGCCAAGTCAGACTGGAGCCTGGTGCGGCCTCCTGGCTTGCCAGTTCTCAGTTAAACCGTCCAACCCATACTAGCATGGAAAGCAGATGTTATATATTGATGATGATATATATCTCCTTTCTTCATTCACTGGTAGTCACTCAAATCTGAGAAAAACGATTATGTTGCATGGTCAACATTTCTGGATAATATCACTTCTTGGGCCAAAGTCAGATCTGGTCTAGTCAGCCACAGTACACTTAAATTTGTGGTGCTGGAGTTTAGATCGCTACAGATTGGACTTGAGGTTGTCTTTAGACTTCTTTGGGTCATCTCAAGCATGACTGCCCTCTCCAGGTTACTTTAGAATATCAGTCATGGCATTCTGGATTTATCCGTGTGGTCACATGGTCAGGCTATCCAAGCTGAGCCTTTAGGATACTGACTTCAACATTTGTGGTATGTATGTATATATGTATATATATATATATAACATCATCATTTAGTGTCTGCTTTCCATGCTG
>JAOPJW010000002.1:21729279-21741285 GCA_027122535.1 Octopus maya | reverse complement strand
CCAGGTGAGTTCATAAAGTTCATAGGCATGAAAATATAGCATGGAGCATTACACTATTCCAGATCGTTTACCTCTTTCAACTTCGCAAGCTGTATGAGTGTAGATGTTGTTGACCAGCCTTTTGGCTTCTAAAGTTGTATCAGTGTATACACTGTTGACCTGCTTTTGATTGCTCAGGATTATCAACTTTTGAGCTGTTAGCTTCTTCTTCGGGATCAATACCACTTCTTCCGGTTTCAACTGCCAGTGTTCTTGCTTTGAGATCGTTCACAGGTTCCTAGTTGCATGATGAGGTATTAAGCTCAGTTGGTGTATCAGAAAATTGTGTATCTCCCCTTGGAGCCAGATGATTCAACAAAACCATTTTCTCCTTGCTACTCAATAAACATACATGGGTGCACTGTGGATTGCATTCTGTAGTTCAACTTTTTCTATTGCTGGATTGTATTTTGAGTGCAGGTCTAACCTTCACTAGCCATTTTTGTAGTGAGGTCCCAAAAGTTGTGTGGCAGTGGAAACTGAACAGCTTCTCGTGAGGCATAATGTTAGTGACCATACTGAGGAGGGAGCAAATAGAGTGAAGAGCATCAAGGTGTACGTGCTGCCAGTGACTCGCACTCAATCCCTTAGACTTCAATGCCAAAGTAATTGCTTTCCATAAAGTTGAATTGAGCCTTTTGACCTGGTCATTCCCCACTGGATTGTATGGGGTTATCCTGCTGGTCACTATGCCTTTATCATGGAGGAATTGTCTCAGTTCAGCTGACATGAAGGCAGCACCACAATCAGAATGGATGAAAGAACGAAGTCCAAACATCAAAAATAGCTGACGGAGACAATGAATGACAGTAGTGGCTGATATATCTGAACATGCGAATGCAAATGGAAAGCAAGAAAATTCATTGATAACTGTGAGTATATATTTGTTGTGCTTAGTGGATAGGAATTGACCCTTGAAGTCTGAGTGGCCTTCACAAGTTTGGCTGTCAATGTCACAAAAAATCTTGGCAACTGTAGTAAATATAACATGTATAGTTATAGTAATAATATCAGTAATTATTACCTCAATGATATAATATGGTTTTGCATGCTTTAATATGGACCAAGTTATGATATACTTAATTCAATCTTCTTTAAGTCACCACACAAAATCGACCAAAGATGTTGAATGTCTCTTGTTGATTTTCTTGAAGCTGGTGACATGGTTGCGATAATGATTCTTGAATGAATCAGCTGTTACCCCAATGTAAACATACTGTCCTCCCCTTGTGTGTAGGGCACATTTATATATGATGGGTTTCTTTCAGTTTCTGTCTACCAAATCTACTTACAAGGTTTGGTCAGCCTGAGGCTATAGTAGACGACACTTGCCCAATGTGTCATGCAGTGGGACTGAACCTGGAACCATGTGGTTGGGAAGCAAGCTTCTTACCACACAACCACCTTTCTAAATAGGATATGAAGGATGTATGTAGGCCTGTAATAGGACATGTAAACATGGAACTTCATTTCTCTATGTGGATGTATCAGCAGAAATGCTGTTACGGAGAATCATTTTATGGATATCGCAGTAGATAATTTCAGAATTGTTGTAGCTCTCGAATGTTGTTAAGTAAACTTGTTAGTAGGGGGAGTTACTTTGTATATCTAGATTATTTACGGAACAGGAAAGAGCAGATAATTATCACATTTAGTTGTTGGAGAAATTTGTAGATTCGAAACATCTTGGTTTTAAAGATTTTGTTTGCAGGAAAATACTAACACAGAGTTGCAGTTCAATATTTGGGTCTTAAGAAAGAGAATTTGGTAGTATTCAGTGGTACAGAGTTGTCAAGGTTTGTTGTTTACTTGGTTGTGCATGGGATAGTAAATTCCAGTTAATACTAAATAGAATATTTTTGAACTTGTATGTTTTGCCTATGTATATTTAGATTGTGAAGTGTCATTTTTCCTTGGATTGTCAGAAGTTTGTTTGTGTTGGTGATTAGAAGTTGACTGTATGATATACTTAATTCAATCTTCTTTAAGTCACCACACAAAATCGACCAAAGATGTTGAATGTCTCTTGTTGATTTTCTTGAAGCTGGTGACATGGTTGCGATAATGATTCTTGAATGAATCAGCTGTTACCCCAATGGGGTGCTTGGGCTAAATTTGACAATTTTTTTATGCCCCCTTTTTTCAGGAACAGCCTGATGTATTAGTGAACATTCAACAGTGCTGGAGAGCATAAAGATTAAAGTTGTAGTTGAAAAAGTTAGCTGGCACAGAGGGCTGGAAGCCATCTGAATATTGGAAAAAAGTTACTGTTATCATCATGATTCACACTGAATATCAAAATGCCAACATCATGACTGCTGCTCAATACTCTGTGACCACTGTAAATGCTGTTAGATGTGACATGAACAGCTGCAATAAAGACTACAAAGCCATAGCCAGCAGGAAGGGATACTGCAGTCATTTTGATTGCTTTCACATGCTGAAATTCATCCCCAAATCTTTGATCAAGGTCTAAGGTTCAATTCAGATGACTGTGAAGCTGCTGGAGACTGAGATCAATCCCTTTTTGGAGAAGTCAATCCCTTTTGGAGAAGCCATATATATGGCAGCAGAATTTGGTTCCTTGCCATACCTCTAGAAAGAGTCAGAAGTGGTTGTCAGAATTTCTATGACTTCACTTGCCTCAATGTCTCTCCTTCTAATTTTCCCAATTGTAAGGATTTACTTTGTGTAGAGCATGGTTGGGAAAGGCATCAACTGCTCTGCCTGCAACAACAGGCCAAGCTGTTTGGCCAAAATCAAAGAGGTCTATGAAGATCTTCCCAAGGACACAGTGAGGAATGCATATACCAGATTCCAGAGCTATCTTGAGAGTGGCTACTATGAGTAAGCTTTTATCTCCCAAACATAATCTGGTTGAAAGTTTTTGATTTTTTTAAAAACTTCTGTTTTTGGAGGGGATAGTGTGTTTTCTTGTCCTTGAATGCAAACTGTCAGATGTAGCCCTGGTATCTTCTATGTAACTGTGGATGGTGTCATGTTTATGATTCCTGTTTTGCTATAAATAATGTTAATCATGAGGTAATTTCTATTCAGAGACCTGATTGAGGGATGTTGCAATTGAAATTACCAGGACTATGATTACAGTTTTTCTTTTCAGACAGGATTTTACCCCTTTGAGGAATATGTCTTGGCTCAATATGTAGGAAAGGTGTAGATAGAAATTCCATGTGGAGTGCTCAGTGCAAGCTATGGATGTACAAAATGTGCAGTGGGATCAATGGAAGGTTAACAGAAAGTGGTCACTATGTGTGGAAGATATGTAGGAGCAATAAACACTAAGAACATATGGGAATTAGATTTTTTTGAATGTTTGGGAGAATCCTTAGGAGTAGTTGATAGTTTTTGTTACTTAGATTGCATAATTAGCAGTGGTGGAGGATGTTCTGAAAGTATTGTTACTAGAAGAATAGGATGGAGAAAATTGTGAGAGCAGTTTCCTCTGATGGTAACAAAAGGTCTTTCTCAGAGCAGTGCTAAATGGTGGTGGGACATGGGCCACAAATAAAGAAGGTGTGTGGAAACTAGAAAGAAATGAAGCCCATTTGGATGTGTAATATCAGTGTATATGTATGACAAAGTACAACTGTGTTCAGAGAAAACTAGGCATAAGAGGAATCAGATGTAGTGTGCAAGAGAGAAGATTGCACTGGTATTGTCATGTGATGTGTATGGATGAGAACAGCTGTATAAAGTGCCAGTCCCTACATGTGGATGAAACGTAGAATGAAGTAGTGAAGGCTTATCTTAAGATACTGAGCCTCATGGTGGAGATAACAATGGACCAAGATGATTGGCAATTCAATGTGCTTGAGAACACACATCTATTTTGATGAAACTGAGGTCCTAAAAGCATTATGTTTATGTTTATATACTCACTGAACCCTACTCCTGCACCTAGTCTGTCCCATCAAGCTTTCTTCACCCTTTATCTTCATAACACCCATTCCTCTACTCATCTTACTATAGCTTAATTCAGCTGCCATAATCATATAAAAGCAGAATATGCTTATATTTCATCCCCCTTTGTGCAGCCAATTATCTTCCATTTTCCTGGAACTGTTTTCTTTTAAAATCTGTCTCTCATTCTCAACATCATCCTTTCCTACTTTATTTTCTAACACTTACCATTTTCTATACCTCCCATGAGCTACACCTTAGGACTGCCATTACCTTGTCTTTAACATCCTCTCTTATCTGTTATCATTCTCGTTACCTTGGAATATTTACCATTACTGGTTCACCACCTTTAACTCCCACTTTCCATTGCCACCCCTTTGTACTTCTGACATCCATCTCAGTACATCTCTCCCTCATGACCTAAACTCACCCCTCCACACATATTATGCACATATTTTCTGATCTTCCAACATGTTGGTTGTACTGCTACTTATATCCTTCTCCTTCCTGAGCCACTCTTATTCCTTCATCTTCTTCCACTATACTGATATTTACCATTGATCATGCCTCCACCCTTATTCCATTCACTACATTCACCTCTACACTAATTTCTAACCATTTCTCCATCTGTCACTCTCCTCTCACACTGTGATGAACATGTCCACTCACCGTTCCCAATTCTTTGTTCATATTCTTTCTAATACTAACATTCTTGTTTCTTGTGAGTATACTTTGATGCCTTGTCATCCCTATCAATGTCATCTTTCAAGCTACTTCCTCTCCCTTTTATATAATGCAGGGTAGCCATGTATTTCTTCTAGCCAAGATACCCATGCCCTTCCCTCTATCATATTTTAGCTTCTCAACACCTGGCATAAAGCCACTCACTTCTTTTTGTTTTATAAGTTATTTGATGACCTTATTAGTGATGGTAGGAAGGGTACCCAGCCATAGAAACCATACCAAAACAGACCTCAATTTAGTCTTGTGGCTTGTTGGATCTTGTCAAACCCTCTGCTGTCAACCCATGCCAGTAGAGAAGATGAATGTTAAATGTGATGATGATCATGAGGATTTAGTTTTGGTGATTACACTTGGCTTCAGTTTGTTCAAAGTTGTTGGCTGTGAAGTATATTTTTTATGTTGTGTTTGTTTATGTTTGTGGTATTTGCGATTGGGCTGCAAGTGTTTTTGAACAATAGGCTTGCTATTTATTGGTGTAGAGACTTGCATGATGAAAATTTTTCTTTTCCTATTTTTATGTTTCTTGTCGATTGTAGTCTGGTATTATTTATGTATTGGGTTATTTATATCTCTTTATATTCCCCTTAGGTGTATATGTCAACAATATTTTCACTCACATGCACACCCAGTTTTACATACTGTAAGGCTAAGGATATACACGTATGCTAAAAATCTATAAGTGTTTGGGTACATTTGGGTGTATGTTGCTGTATATGTATATTTTTTTGTCTTTATAGATAAATATATATAAGATCTTATGAGTGCATGTTTGGTTCATACATTTTTTCTTTCACACACACACACACACACACACACACACACACACACACACACACACACACGTAAAATAAATAATGAATGAATATATTGGAATTGCATTTATTGTCTGGTTATGATTATTTCAATAACTGGTGGGATAGATAAATTACTTAATATGCTGGAACATACAAGTTCATGCAATATCAAAAGTATGTAAGTATGGATATGCAGTGACACAGATATGTACATCTATATATATATTTATAATAGCCATTCTAGAAACATTAAAATACTCCTGAACATAATTCATAGTAATTTAATCCATAGCAACCTGACCTTTTTATAAAAATGCCCAGTTTAAAATTTCTTTAAAAACAGCTTCTAACATCAACACTAACTTGTGGTGGAGTATTGTTCTTGTACATAGAGAATTATTATTACTGACCATTTCATACTCTTTAATAATCAGTGCTATATAAACAGTAGAACACAAAATATAACATTATATAATAACAATATGATAACAATATGATAACAATATAAGCATTGTTATCTTCACATTTAACATTCTATTAGAATCATTCTTAGTAGTTGAACTACTTTTTTTAATATCTTACATGAAAGACCTAAGCTGACCTTGATTGTTCTGAGAAGTGGGATAATTGTAATATTGATAAAAGAGGATTTAAAATGTAGGTGAAGTGTAACAATATCATAAAGGTTGACAGTTGTTGAAAGCCCTGATTATTTGTACTTAAGATGACTTTTGATACAGAGATAGTTAGTTCTAAAAACCATTGAGTAAGTCATTTAGCCATAATCCCTTTGTTTATATTAATTTCCAGAAGCTTTACTGCTACATTGTACTGATAAGTTTGCAACTCAAAATTTCTTAAATGTGAAAGAAAGTTTTCTTTTTGATGTGCTTGCAGATATTTACAGATAAGTAGAATAATTGCTCAAAAGTAGTTCAGTTCTGGAGTACTTTTTTGTTCTTGGAGATCCGATATTCAATATCCAGAGCTTCATTGCTCCTGAAGGAGGAACCCCTTCCTGGACTTCTTCCACCACTGTTAGTCTCTGGCCAGTCATGAGCATGTAGGCCCCAGGTGGCCGGTGATATCATCTCACCATCTTGTTTTTGGTTGGCCTCTGGATCTTGTCCATTGTTTTCATGTCCATTCCATCACTCTAATTGTCCACTTGTTGTCCTTGATGGTTCTTATGATGTTGTTGACTCTAATGTGCTATTGAATCCAGGTGTTGGTTTTCTTTCTTGCAAACTGATCTGAGCATGATTCATTCAATTTTCCATTGGGCTACAATTGGGACATTCATGTTGGTTGTGTTGAAAGCCCATGTGTCACTGTTTTAAATCATCACTGGCTGGATTTACTCATTAGAGCTCTTTCTTTTGATTTTTGTAGAACTATTGAGATTTCTTATGAAGTTTCCCACCTTCCCAAAGGCTGCCCCAACCCATTTCTTGTTTTTAAACTTCTCAAAGATAGGTGAAGAATAGTCTGAGTGAAGTTCTCAGATGGGATTATAGAAAACTAGGCATTATAGAGAAAATTTTAAATTATAGGGAATTAATAGAAAGAGACTTTTGTCTAGCATTTGTTATCTCAGATTAGATATTTGTTAATGAGAATTTCTGAACAAGAAAGAAAGTCTGTTGCAAATAGAAATCAGATGCAACCCAAATGATATAGATGTAAAAAAAATTAGCACTACTCAAAGCCCTTGGACTAATGTTTTAAAAAATATAAATAAAATACATAGAAACTTTCAAATTATCTACTGAATTAAGCTTGAGATTCAAAGAAACAGATGACATAGAATATTGATGATTACTTCTGCTGCTACTACTAATGCTAATATTAAAACTTATTAGTTGACTAACTTTGAATATCTTACTTCTTCCTGTTCTTTTTGCAAAAGTAAATGTGAAAGGCTAAATGTAATGAATTATTTCTTTGGATTATTTTAGCTGCTGAACAGTTGGAAAAATCTCGTGAGATCATTAAGCAACTAAAAGAGGAGAAAAAACAGGCTATTATTCAGTTAGAAGACAAACTAAAACATGCAGAGAAAACAATGGAAGAAGAGAAAGAAAATCTTGTACAAGAACTTTCAAGAGGAAAAGCTTTAGCCATTTCACTTGTCCAGGTAGAACAGCTGTTCATATTCTTCCTTATTGTAGTATTTTTGTCAAGTAATTCAAAGAAGATAGAAACTATCTATAATCTTTTAGTCTGAAGGAGAATAGATTGAGGAATTTAATACAATTGATGTTTATTTAAACATTGATGAATTCGTATTTAGATGGGGAAATATGAGCAAGACAAGAGTTTCAGAGGCAAAATTGAAGAGTAAGGAACCATATAGTAGGTATTAATACAAGAGGAAGGAAGTGGTGTTTATTGAATAGGTTTTGGTAATAGATAGAAAATACATAATGAGGACACAGAGTCATTGCTTGTACTTGCTGAGATAAAGTGTACTCTAGTCCTAAATGTGAAGCTTTTGTGATATCATCATAGCTAAATCATATATGTTTGGCTACCCCATAAGTTTTCAAATATTGTTAGCATATGTAGTGTACAAAGGCTTCACTTGTGAGTTGTTTTATGAGCATCATTGCTTATAAGCATGTAATGTTGTGAGTATTTTTGTTTGATATTGTAGCGACTCTGTTTTGATTATGTATAGATGAGGTATCTGCACCAAAGATTGTGAAGGAGTGACAGATGGTGTCCTGTACATAAGATTGTGTAAAAAGGATATTGATACAGACTAGAAAGTTACACTTAACTAATAGAATTGAAGAGAAAAGTACTTGACAAAGTTTGAGATAAAGTTCTATATTTAAGTTTGAGATGTCCCTTTTGTAGAAGAGTAAACTCTCATAACTTGGGAAACACACCTGTAGACACAGCTAGTTCAACAATTTGGTAAGACTTACAGAGAGTTAAGTTGGGGGAAATGAACAATAACTGTATTTGGTGGGTGTATTGTTCAAAGTAACAGGAGGACAAAAGAGTGTGAAGTACAGACCCATCTCTTTGATATGTACAGTTCTTTTTAGTGGAAGTTAGTAGAGAGAAAGTAGTGACTATGACCTTTGTAGGTTCTTCCAGACTAGTTAGATTTGGCTTCAATATCTGTAGGTTAATGTCTATTGGAAAAACAAAGAACATGTAAGGAGTTCCAGTGGGTTTTATTTCTGGATTAGAAAAAGCATTTAGTGTAGAGTCTGAGAGAGGATACATGTAGATAGGAAGACAAGAGCACAAAAGACAAGTGGAGCTGATGAAGCTAGCTAGTTCATAGAAACAGAGTCCAATATAGTTATGATAGTAGAGGTGAAGAGAATAAACAGTACATCATTAAGCTGGTGGGTGAAGTCTGTTGGTGATTGGATCTTTGCTTATCAGTTGAACGGGTTTTCTTTTGGATTCATTCTAAGCATATTAGTCCGTGTGTGCAGCAAAGCTATTCCATAAATGTAAATAGTATTCCAGTACAGGTTTTACTTGAGCTTTGTAAATGGTTAGCAAATGACCAAGGCTGAAGTATTTCTTGGTTTTAAAGACGAATCCAAGTTTTTTGTGATACAGTTTTAACAATGTTGTGTGTGTGTGCATGCATGCTAACATTTCTTTGCAATTTAGAGAGTTTTAATTGACTACTACTCATAAACGAGTGTGAGATACAAGACTGTTTTATTTGATATGTACTGTAATTAATTCTTCATGCCTTTAAAAGAAACAATATTGTCATGTCCCTATTGAAAGATACTGTTGAAGTTCCTGTTCATGGATTCAGTATATGTTAGGGGATTTGGTTGTATATGGATGACAATTGTGTATAGAAGGGTAAGAAGAACAGAAGCATAGTATTATCTAAATAGGAGCGTATATTGCTTGAAGTGATAGTTGTAGGCCACTAATGTAAAAAAAAAAGGAAAGTATGAGAAAAATATAACTGTATCTTGAGATAAATTAAGCTAAGAAAATGTGGCCCAGAGAGAGTTTCATTGGTACAAGCTGAAATGACACAGTTTAATTGACAGTTAAATATATAATATTGCTAGGTAATTTAGCTGCTGGTTTTCATGCCTAATACAGTCAAAATTTTGGTGTTGTCATGTACAGTGGTAAATTGGAAGAGTTAGAGCATCAGGTCTCCAGTATGCACTCTGAATTCAAATGTAATCAAGATCAACCTCACTTTCCATCCTTCCAAGGCCAATGAAAAATTATCAGCCCATGATATTGAATTGGTAGAACTATAAGAATGTTGGACTGAGTTTTGTTTCAGTTCTTTGAGTTCTGAGTTGTTCAAAACCCACCATGCTCTGCATGGGTGGTAGATTTAATACATCACCCAGTTCAGCATATAACATCTGGCACTTTGTATACCTTTAGTTGAGTCCATTCTATTGTAAACAATAGTCATGGAGATCATGGGTCACAAGCAATTCCTTCCCTTCTGAAAAAAAAAAAAATTAGATTCATTAAAATTCTCAAAAGCAAGGAATCACTGGTGAATGACATAGAAAAGTAAGTCTCTAGTAGATATGGTTCTATGGATGCCATGCTAATAGTCACTGAAGGGAGAGAGAAACTCAAGTTTTTTAAGGGGGAGATGGTTGTTAAGTTTGAGATGTTAGAAGGTCAGTTGGCAGTTGAGAGGGTAAGAATGATTGCCTGATTTGTAGATGGAACATGTTCCTAAAGTCTGTGACACATTTATGATGACTAGCAGGACCCATGGATATTTCACGGAATTAATGGTAAACCTATTGGATTATTTCTGAAAACTTTATCCCAAAAACCTGAAAGTGTATCCTGTGTTGTGTCTGTATGGAAAGATAATTGCTCATCTGCTACTCATTGAAAAGTGAAAGAAACTGGGATATGATTATTACTTAATGTACTTTATATAGACACTTTATATACTTTATGCACAATTTTATAGACTTTATACACAGCACTCGTAAAATAAATATTCATTCTTATTTTTCCATTTTTCCTATAAACAAAAATAATATATCTCATACATATGATACAACCTTTAGTTAAATTGCATATATCTGCCACATAAATAAGTGTGAATATTTCACAGAATTGTACTTATGCACATGCGTTAAGTGATAGGTGATATAAAAAGCTTAGTTCGATAAAAAGAAATACACTTTTCACTATCCAATCACCACCACCTCCATCTCCATCTCCACTGCAACCAGCAGCACCATCATCTCTCTCTCTCCTCCTCTTCTCTCTCACTCTTTCAATCTCTGCCCTCTGTCTTCCTTTGTCTGTCTTCCAACCTCACCATCAGAACATTGCCCCTCTGCTAAAATTATATTTTTAACTGTCCACCTCTACCTTCAACTAACTTTTTTAACCACTAATAAATATTATGTTCCCCCTACCTCATGTCATAGACACTTCTCTCTCTCTCCCTCTTTTTATTTCTTCCTCTTTCTGTCTCACTCTTTGCCTTATTGTCTTTTTCTCTTTCCTCTCTTTCCCTTCAACTAATCACTTGAAAGCATTACTATTACATTCTCACTACCTCATATCATGAACGCTTCTCTTTCCCTCTTTTTCTCCCTCTCTCTTTTTCTCTTTCCTTCTTTTCTTTCTCCCTCTTTTTTTCTAATCATGTGATTAGCTAAGTGACAGGGTAAGTAACTCAGTAACAAGCAGAATTATTATAAGATATTGAAAGAGACAGAGAGAGAGAGAAACAAAGCAGAAACCGTCTCTGGAGTGCACTGTTTGAAAGTGATGGAAGAGACACTGTTGGAGCCAGTCGTCTTGGATTGGAGTGATTTGAGAATTTTTTCACACTAGGCAACTGTGAGGATAAGACAGGATGTATAAGGGTGAGTTTTGTTTAGTGTGTACAGTATGTAGTTAGAGGATGGAGGTGAAGAAAGCAGTAAATGTAAAGGTTTTTCAGTAAGTATACTGCTAGTGGAATTGTTTTGGTTGAAGAATAATGATTAGGAAGAGTTTGTAAAGTTAGTAGAGATCTTGGCAGGTAACCAAAAACCAATGCTGCATTTTGGTTGGAGGCAGAACTTTGAGGTTATGTGATGCACAAAAACATTGAATGCAGGTGTTGCAGTGATGGTTTAAACCCTGACAGTTGGTTATGGTAGTAGATGATTTCTTTCAGAAATTGTAAGCAGTGTTTTTGTCCAAACTGCTGCAGTACAATTGTGAGCAAACCATTTAGAGGCGTTGGGGTTATGATAGATGGCTGTATGTGGAATACAAAGGGAAATATTTAGGAGAGTAGTTATGGTTACCAACTTACATAGGTCAGGGGTGAAATATATTTGCTGACAAACTGTTGTTGGTAAAATCCTGGCAAAGCTTCTACAAGTTAGGTAACTTGAGAAAGGTTTGGTAAAAGTTCATCATCATCATCGTCGTTTAATGTCCGCTTTCCATGCTAGCATGGGTTGGACAATTTGACTGAGGACTGGTGAAACCAGACGGCTACACCAGGCTCCAATCTGAT
>JAOPJW010000002.1:21689707-21701787 GCA_027122535.1 Octopus maya | reverse complement strand
TCCTTGCAAGCTTATGCATGTCCTCAGCAGTCATAGCCCATATTTCACTGCCATGTAGCATGGCTATTCATATACATGTGTCATACAGTCTGCCTTTTACTCTGAAAGAGAGACACTTTGTCACCAGCAGAAGTAAGAGCTCTCTAAACTTTGCCCAGGCTATTCTTATTCTAGCAGCTGCACTTACAGCAAACCCTCCTCCACTACTAACTTGTTCACCCAGATAGCGGAAGCTATCAACTAAGTCTAGTTTTTCTCCCTGGATTGTGCCTGAAGTTGTTTTCTGCACATTTTCAGCATTTATTGCTCCTGAACATCTGGCACATACAAAAACTAACTTCCTAGTTAACCTTCCTTCGATATTGCTGCACCTCTTATGTGTCCATAGCTTGCACTGGGTACATCTTATAGAGTTTCTACCTACGCCTTTTGTACAGATCGAGCAGAGCCATCTACCTGAAGGGATATACAATAGTCTTCTTTCAGTTTTATTTATTTTTTTATGTGTGTGTCTGTGTCTGTCCCTCACTATTGCTTGCTAACCAGTGTTGATATGTTTACATCACGGATCTTAGTGGTTTGGCAAAAGAGAACTGATAAAATAAGTACCAAACTTTAAAAAATGAAATTCATTCGGCTAAAGATGCTTCAAGGTGCTGCCCCAGCATGGCCATATTCTAAAAACTGAAACAAATAAAAGATAAAAGTATCTATATTTCAAGCAAAAAGCACTTTATCAAAGCAGAAAAAATATAAGTTAGAGAAAAAATTTTATATGTGTTATTGAACAAGAATGACTGGCAGTAGAATGGGAGTGGGCTTGAGTGTATGGTTTCTGGCAGAAGAGAATGTAATGGATTGTGAGTGACTGTTGATGATGCACTAAAAGAAAAGGGGATGGAACAGAATGTCGTATGTAGTATAGGTAGAAGAAAGTGAAACAATATATAATTGGAAGTAAAATAAGTTGTGTACATACAACAACATATATGTGTGAATAGGTACATATAGAAGATTTAGATGGTGTAAATGGAGAGGAAAGCTAAACCATTTTGATTCGAGCAAGAGCAGCCATTCTCAATAAGAAAATCATTTTTTTGTTCTCTGGGGAGCAAGCTAGAAAGAGAATTATGTTGCAAAAGACCACCAATGGTAAGATGTAAGTGGAAATGGTCTGGAGAGCTGAAGTGGCATGCAGTATGTTTTTGAGATTAGATTCCTTAGATTTTAGATTACTTATTACTTATAATTTATTCTCACCTATCTTGTCCACTCTTATGATTGATGTAGTATATATGGATTTGAAAAATTGTAGGTTTATTTTGGGGAATAAATGAAAGAAAGGAAGTTCTGTGGAGAACTAAGAAATGACCCATATTTGCATAGCAATTCTTAAAAAAGAGGCATGGATGATTAAAAAAGTTCAACTCAGCACTGCAAGTTACTGAAACTGTTGCTTCTGCTGTTAAACATGATGAGTTGCATCTACTTATGATACATAAGTTAAATTGGTCTATCAATATCTTGAGTGTCTTGACCAAGTAGGAAAGAATCTATTGATCCTCCTGTTAGCAACAGGACCAGCCAACAAACTATTGACTTTGTCAGCTGCTACTCTCTATTTTAGAAGTTTACAAAACTGTAACTCTGCAAGATATATAAATGAGTTTCTTCATTAAATATTTCCACAGATAAAGTCACTTAAGATAGAGAAAGAGAACTTAAGTCAACAGTTGCAAAAGCTAAAATCATCTTTTGAAGAAAGCAAGTTAAACTCTGAGAAAAAACACACGGAAGAAGTTGAATTCTTAAAGAAACAACATGAACTTGAGAAGCAAGAAGTGGAAAATATACACAATGCTAAGATCAAAGCATTAGTTAAAGATGTTCATCAACAGTTGGCAGAGAAAGACAAAGGCTATGAAGAGTCTTTTAATGAAGCACTAGGTAAGTTTTTTAGGATTAAACATTCTTTCAAAATGTTTCTCCCTTTGAAGTTATATATTTTAAAAATATGTAGTTTAAGGTAAATAAAATGCTTAATGTTTTACTTTTTTTATTGATTTTAACATTTTGGGTTTTTTTTTTTTAATAATATGAAAATTATTAAAACTGGCTAGTTTTATCATTAATGATAACATATAGGTTTTAAGGCTGTGCCACCAATCTGTCTTCTACAAAGTGTTTGTGGAAACATATATAAAGCATTTGCCTTTTAGAAATGTTGACAAGACGGGCATTTTTTGTAGTTTCATTTATTCTTCATTAACTTCCTGTTTTCAACCCTTCAGCATTTAAACCAGCCATCCGACCCAAACTTTTCTACCTGTTATATGTTTAAACTGGCTAGATCTGGCTACTCACCCCTACCTAACAATGTCATTGTAAAAATAAGCAATCATATCATTGGAATCTCAAAGCTACAAGAGAATTTATGATTAATTCAAATCAATGTAAATAAATAAGCATTGCATTTGACAGAGTAATCTGAATGCTAAAGGAAATGTTGTTACTGTGAAGAATGGAAAAGTTTCAATATTTCTGGTTGAGGCTTTTTATCAAGGAAAAAAAAAAGAAATAGTTCTGTGAGCTGTTAGACAAGAGTCCTGTTAAAAATGGAGTAAGGAAGTGGGTAGACAGGAATGTGGGTTCTGCATAGAAGAGAGTAGAGGTAAATGGTGGGAAGAACATTGGACATGCACAAAGAGAAGGGTAAGCAGTGGTAGTGTTGATGTGTGTGTATTTATGTGGGCACTTTGATATATATCAGCAGAATCAAGTAGCACAAATGTAGGTATGTTTATAAGTATATTTATATGTGTTGGAAGGAAATTAGAAGAAATATAAATAATTGTTGATGCCATGAAATGTTGGCATGTCTAGTTTGAAAATCTATGCTCCCAAATTTGCCTGCTAATAGGAAGTATTGGAGTAATCTGAATATAGAGTAGGAACCATCTAGAAAGTTGAAATTGTAACCCATAAGTTTAGGGAGACAGGTATTGTAACAAATGTGGAACAGGTGCTCTCAGAAGTGATCTGCCAAGCATTAGCTAAGTTTCAAATATGTGCAATGCTTTAGTAAATTGACATTGATGTTGAGTACACTGTTGGATTTAGACATGAAGTGGTTGGAAACTTTGAAGGTGGACTTAGAATCACATAAAGGTGTGATGATGGTGATGAAAGGACTTGTGTACATATACATAATCAGTTGTTTTTGGAATTCCCAAGAGCAATCAGCTATTCCAGTTAGAGTATGACTTATGGCAAAAGAATTGCTGACTTTCATGCTATATATGCTATAATCTATGTCAAACCATCCAATGACTTTACTCTAACACATTTCTAAATATCTTGATTAACTCTTGTTTTCTTTGGTTACAGCCCTTCCATTTCACATCCATGATGCCATGTCTAACCTCATCTCTTCAATTGTTCTTTCCTTCTTGGCCCATCTCAACTCCTTTTTACTATAAACATTAAATTCCTCTATACCATCATCCTGACCCTCAAATTGTTTCTTGACATGTGCACCACACTCAACTTTAATATTCCTACATTTCTGTACCTTGCCAAACTCATCTTTACTTTCAGTTGCTTCCCTTCTACCAGCATATCACTACATTGGCTGATTGCACTAGGCGGGGTACTAATTATGCCAACATGTTTGTTGGTTATCTTGAGGTCAAGATTTTCATTTTGTTTACTGATTCCACCACAGATCATTAGATAAGATCATTATATTGATGACCATAATATTGATGTCTCTTTTATGCAGGAGCAGCTTACTTCTTTTAATTATTTTTCACTCCACTTTGGATTTCACTTCCAACATTAACTTCTTAGACATTCTCATTTCCATTGACAACTTATCACCTCTTCGCTCCTAACTTTTATAAACCTGACATCTCTCACCTTTACCTTTGTTTCTTCCCTTCCTCCCCAACACATACTAAATTTACTATCCCTTTCTTCCACTGCCTCCATCTTTGTCACTTTTGCAGTAGTGAAGATGGAGTCTTTCTGAGGCTAAATCACAACAAAAATTCTACTTCTTTCACACTGCGGTTCCCTCTCATGCTTACTTTATTTGTGTCTGTCTCCAAGCCTGAGCCATTGACCACATCTCTTTAATCCTATCCTACTTCATTCCTTTGCCCCTCACTTTCTCTCACTATCCAACCATCCCATTGTACTACCCTTCATAATTTCTGCTTTTTACAATCTGATCCAGCTGTTACACCCATCTTTCCTGAGTTTCACTTCCATCTTTCAGACATAATTATTGCATGTAACCTCCTGAACATAGTTCCTTCACCTTTGGTCACAGTCAGTCTGGAATATCTACCTACTTTTAGGAGAGGTGTAAGACCTGTTCTTTATTTACCAACATCACAACTTTTTGTGGTTCTAACTCCACCTTTCAGGCTTCCCACCTCTTTTTAAAATGTATTACACTACATTCAATGTCAACTTTGTAATGCATTATACATAGTTAAAATTGACAGATCATTTCCGAGAGCATCTGCTCAGTGTTCATTGCAACAACACTTGTCATCCTAAGCCCTTGGATTGTCATTTCAGTTTCCTAGGCTATTTCCATTATAACTTTCATATTACTACAACAGCACATCCCCCTGCTAGTAACCAACTTTAGGAAAAAAGGTTTATTTTCAAACTCTTAACATAATATCAGCAACTGTTTATGTTTCTTCTAATTCCCCACTCGACTCATATAGATGTACACAGACTAGTTGACCCTCCTGCACATACATACCAGTATGTCAGTTTACACTGACAAGTCTTGTGCACAATGACTTTGCTGCTGCTGCTTACCCTACTTTTGCATGCATCTACCATTCATCTCTGATCTCCTTTCTCAGGGATCCTATAGAACTTCTCTTTCTTCTTTTCTTTCATAAAAGTGCTGATCCTTAAACTTCAGTATTTTTTTCTTTTTACCACAGCATAATGATTTTTAATAACCATCTCCCATTTCTTTTGAATTACTTGTTCACATACCTACACCAGATTCCCTTGATTCAAAAAACAATTTTTTTTTTTTTAAGTTCCAAAAGAACTGCAATAATTGTCTGAGTGACTTTTACACAAATGGGCACCACTCCAAAGATAAGGGACTCACTCTAAAAGTTTCAATAACAAATGTGTAATCTAAAATTCAAATTAGTCTCCAAGCCTATATTTAGATTGATCAAATCTTTAGGCATTATGTTTAGTAGTTTTGAGGGTTACTTTTCCTATTAAGCTTTTCTGTTATCGAAGGGCTGTATTCATTAAAACAATTTTTTTTTTAGCTGTTTTCCACATTCTTAGAAACCAAAATGTAGGCTCCTTTGAACTTCACAGTAAAGGCTTATTCTGTGAATTTCATCAGCAGTAAGTTCTTCTGCGTTAGATCTATTTTCTATGCAGACATTACTGACATGTTTTTGCAAATTTGGACATTTGAGATTGCTGGAGCTAACATTTTTAATTGCTCTTTTAATTGTTATCTATTCAATGACAATGTAGAGAGATTGATACTTATAGTTAGTTAAAAACCCTGAGATAAGTGTCGAAATGTGAGTTGTCTAGTTGTTTAGATCATACCACACTATGATTCAGGCCAAATTCCTGTCCATGTAGTTAATAGTCTAGTACCTGAACTGCTATTTTGATATATTTTCTGTTTCACTCTTTTTTTTAATGAATTTATGAAGAAAGTGAAATTTCACTAATACTCTAATTTCACTAACCATATCTGCTAACTTGTTTTTAAATGTTATATTTTGATAGAACGTTGCCAACAAGAAGAAACTAATATGATGCGGCAACACCGCAGGGAAATGGATGAGTTGACTAAAGAACTAAACTTAAGACAGAAGGCTTATGAGGATTTAGAAGCAAAATATCACACTGAACTTAAAGTAAGTTTTGCTATTCCATTATTTGTTTTATCAAATCCTGGAAGTGTGAAAGGTAAAAGTCACAATCATGAGGAACATAGTTACATACTGTAAAGCATCTAATCTCACTTGTGAGTATCTTGCCCAAAACAATATGGTATTGCTTCTGCACCCACCCTATTTGCCAGATTTAGCACCTGCAGGCTTCCATCCTCTTTCCCAAGATAAAAATGCAGTTCAAAAGTTGCCGTTTTAACACTGTTGTCAAGATCCAGAACAAATTGCAGAGGGTCCTCAACTCACTTACAGAAAATTACTTCCAAGCCAGATTCCAAAAGTGGCAGGAATGATGTGACCGGTGTATTTGCTGCGCAAGGGAGATGATGTTAAAACTTAGATAAATAAGTTTTTTTCTTTTTTATTAAACATAACTGATCTGAGAACTTTTTGATACCACCTCATAAGTTATTCCTTTCAGAAAATACAGGAAGAAATGGAACACAAATCTCACCAGCTCCAAAATCAAATTGATCATGAAGGACAAATCCACCAGGAAGAATTAATTGAACTTCAAGGAAAACTTGAGGCAAAGTTTAACCAGCAGACAGAAAGTCTACAAAAGCAACATAACCAAGAAGTGTCAGCTCTTAGCAGTGAGTGGAACCATGAGAGAAAGGTATTCAACTTGCTTTATCTCAATTTCAAAACTGTTTCTATAAGCTATATTTTAGATTTCACTGAATGTTTTTACTTTATATTTGAGTACATTCTATTTCTTATCTCATTAATCATGCTACATTATAGAAGAAATACTCAGCAAACCAAATTCATGATTCAGTTTTAATTTCTAGTTGTAGCAATTTTACAAACATTAATTTATATACATCAAATAGATTAATTGGTAAGATATGGAGCTATGAGTAGTTGACTTGTGAGTTCAAGTCCACTGGATATCTAAAAAAATGCTTTATTCATTGGGTTATGGAAATAGGTTCAGAATTTCTAAAAAAAGTTACCTGCGTTAGACTAGCATTCTGTCCTTAGCACTTTAGATACTTGCTGTATGTTGTTCAATGATACTAGTTAATCGTTCATAGACACTGAGATGCAGTGCAAAGCTGAAAGAAAATGGCACCCTTGGCCTTCCACATGTTGAAGCAACACCACTGGCTCGTGTACTGAAGCAGAGAATTTCCGATGCTTATTTTGTTTCATGAATAATTTTATGTCGAGATGTTTACACACAAGATGCTGATTTTGTTAAAATCCAGAAAGCATCTTTGAACAGAGTAACACAAAATTACAGTACAACTGTTATGGATCAGACATGGCATATCATGAAAAATGCTAGTCGCAGGCATAAAGGTAACTGCTCTTTTGTTGTAGTGAAAATAAAACAATAGTTATATGATTAGAAGTGCCCTCAAGTAGACTAAATCAATTGTTCTGAAATTGCTGGAAACAAATTATAGTTTAAGGGTGATAATCCGAATTTGCTCCATGATCCCAATCAAGGGAAATCACCCATCTTAAGTTACAATTTTTTTCGTCATTGCTACAGTAACTCCTTGGCTAGATAAAAAGCAATGGCAAACTGACTGAATAAAAAGGAAATGGGAAAACAGGAAATGGTTGGTATACCATGTCACGGAAAAGGCTGATCTGAAAGTGTAATGGGTGTCTATGCCAGTAGCCATTAAAAGAAACGTAACGTGCATAAATACAATAAAAAAACTTGATGCCTAGAAAAAGAAATTATGTGTGAATACCACAGGAATAGAATATAAACATGTAACACAGTGTACCAGAGAACTAAGCATGCAAAGAAGAGTTCATCAGAGGCAAACAGTCAAATGATACAGGAATAAATACAGTTCATCTGTATGTCAATTGACTGATTTAAATATAAAATGTTTTGGATATTTTTCAAGGATAATGTACAGAGTGTCCAGAGCACATAACATAAGATTTGGAAGATGGTGGTGGTGTTGGTAATGGTGGTTGTGAAACGTGGTGGTGGTGTAGGAGGTGTCTGCGAAGGTAGTGTGAATGTGGTGGGGAGATGTCTCAGTGTATACCTTCTTGTGTCTGTCAACTGAAACAGTTTCTTTTCTTTCATTAAGTTCTACAGTGAAAACTTTGTCTGCACATTGCAGAACTCGATAAGATATGAACACATGGGCCCATGAAGCAATGTCCTTTGGTACTGCAGACTTCAGAGATTGTGACTGGATTTTCATCGGTGGTAAATCGGAGAAGTATGATTGCAAACAGTTGACATTGTGAGACAGATCTTTGGTAGCAGTATTAGTTGGTGCCAGCATCTGGCCTGGTAATGATAGTGGTGTACTGTAGAGTAATTTGGCCAAAGAATAGCCCAGATCCACTTTCACAGAGGACCAACAACCCAAAACGATGATGGGAAGGTACTCAGTCCATCTTAGTGGATCTGGTGATGCAGAAAGAGCTGCCTTCATTTGACAGTGGAATCACTCTACCATCCCATTAGAAGCAGGGTGGTAGCTTGTCGTTTACAAATGCTGCATACCCAAGAGATAAGAAAGTTCATGGAAGAGCTGTGATTCAAACTGTCACCCCCAATTGGTGGTGATCCTTGAGGGAACACCGAAACGCAATATCCAGCCTGATATCAAAGCATGGGTGACTGATTCAGCGGAGATGTCAGTGAGGAGAAAGGTTGACATGGGTAAGAATATAGAAGTATCCATTACTAACAGGCCACGAACCGATGAGGTTAATATGAATGTAGCGGAAATGACTGTCAGGCTGGTCAAATTTTCTGAGTGGCAAACGAATGTGTGTATGGAGCTTGGAACACTGGCACTGACAATAGGAGCGAGACCAAGCAGTGATATCTCGGCACATGTCCAGCCAAAAAAACAGGCTGTGATGAGCTTGACTAAGTCTACAATACCTGGATGAGATAAGGAGTGAAAAACATTGAACATGCTTCAGCAATGGTTGTCGGGAACAAGAGGGTGAGGTGATCCTGTAGATACATCACACAAGATAGTTCCATCTGTTGCTGACAAGGGTAAGTACTCCAAACGACATTAAGTAAATGGTGGAGATGAAGTGTCGATTGATTGCAGAAGGGGCTGGTCAGTAGCAAGCATGACCAGATCAATAACAGCTAGAGACAAAGAACAAACTGGAAGTCTTGATAGTGCATCCACAGGGACACTGTCTGCTCCAGAAAGGTGGCATATATCACTTGTAAATTGTGAGATAAAGTCAGAGTGTCTGATCTCACAGAACGAGTATTTGTCTGATTTTGAACGAAGTGCAAACGTCAATGGTTTGTGATCTGTGAAAATCACAAAATCACGCCCAACGAGAAAATGGTAAAAATACTTGACTGCAAGGTAAATGGCTAGCAACTCGCATGCAAAGGTGCTGTATCTCGTTTCCAGATCCCTGAGCTGACGTGAAAAGAATGCCAAGGGTTGTAGATATTGATTAACAACTTGCTGTAACATTGCACCAACTACAAAATTTGAAGTATCAATGGTAAGTACAAGACGTGCTCCAGGAATCATATGAGCTAGTGTAGCAACTTGAATTAAGTCTGATTTGACTGTTTGGAATGCCAGCAATTCATCTGGAGAAAGGGAAATAGCCGCATCTTTTTTGTTCTGTTCTTTAACATTTCTGAGCACAATTAGGTAGGAAATGATGATAAAGGTGGATGAGACCGAGGAAGTGTCAGAGATGACAGAGTGACATGGGAGGAGCTAAATCCTGGATGGCTTGGATCTTAGTCGACAAAGGTTGAATGCTGTCACAATCAATGATGTGTCCTAAAAATTCCAATGAGGATTTGCCAAAAACATTTCGCTGGGTTGACTTTGACATTGTGCTGTGAGAGTCGCTGGAACAATTGAAAAAGATGCTGCTGATGTAATTCAACGGTAGGACTGGCAATGAGTATGTCGTCGATATAGGCAAAATCACATGGAAGTCCACAAGTAACTTTGTCAGTAAAGCGCTGGAACGTACTAGCAGTGTTTTGCAGTCCGAATGGCATAGATAGAAATTCAAATGAGCCAAACGGTGTTGTCACCGTGGTTTTGGGCACATCTGGATTCATTGGTATTTGATGTTATGCTCATACCAGGTCCAATTTCAAAAACACCATGCAGTTATTCAGAGTGGATTAGAAATCCTGAACTGAGGTCCTGGATATCTATCAGGGGTGGTGACGGCATTAAGACATCTGTTGTCTCCAACTGGGTGAAAGTCAATGTCACCTTTGCATGCCAAATGTAAGGGACATGCCCATGGACTGGTGGAAAGTTGTATAAGGCTGAGCTGAAGCATGTGCTCAAACTTGGCTTGAGCTATCTTGAATTTGTCCAGAGCTAACGATTGTGGTTGAGAGAAAACAGGTTGACCAGTTGTTGTGATGTAGTGTTGAGTAGAGTGGATTGCCTGGATAGGCTTGAAGGAAAAGTTTGTCAACTTGGGAAACAAGGCAAGGAGTGCATGAAACTGGTTTCTGGCAGCAGTCACAAAGAATGACAGAGTGATAACAGTGGTGGTAGATTCATGAGCTGGTGTAGGTAAGTATGTGGTACTATCCAGAAGTCTCTGGCTCTTGATATCTGCCAAAAGTGAATAATGGTGTAGGAAATCTGCATCGAGGGTAGGATGAGGACGATCGGTGATGGTAAAAATCTATTTAAAGTTTCGGCATAAAGATAGGTCCAACAATAAGGATATCTGGCCATAGGTCCTGATGGGAGACTGATTCACTGCATATAAAGAAATGCTGGAAGGATTCGACTTGGTAGAGAGGAATCTTAAGGACCAAACACTACAACTGGATCCTCTGTCCACCATGAACACTTGTAAGAGACGAGATCCCTGATGAAAAAAGCACAATAAGGCAAAATGCTACAGGAAAGATCTAACGTGCCCAGGCTCTCTGAACTCAGTTTACCAATGCCCCAAATGAACAGGGCTTAACACACTGACATGCATTCTCTTTGAACCTTGAGTGGTAGCAAGACAGTGAGGAACTGGTGACAGTAGGGCTGGAATAGTGGCAAGAAAAAGAGCGAGTATGCGAGTGATGCTAAAATGTTGCATGTGCGTGACACAGTTTAGTGACTTCGCGTGTTAAGCAATCAATGGTTCTTATTGTGGCATCTTCACCTGTTGAGGTAGACTGTGATGTAGGAGATGAAGAAGAAGAAGCAACGACTCTATCAGCCATGGTGGGATTATGTGAAAACTCCACAATCCTGTCTTCTGAGGCGGCAATTTGGTCAATAGTACTTGTGTCAACCATATTAGCCAGTATCGTTTGTACATTGTTTGGCTGCCGGGAGAAGAACAACTTCATGACAAATGAGCTGTCCTCAGGTGCAGCGTTGCTGAGTTCATGAATCCTCCATAAAATCTCAGAAGGGGTCCTATCCCCAAGATGTTCATCCCAAAGTAGGGTGCAGAACCGATTTTCTGATGAATTGTGTTCCACCTCAGAACTTTTGATTTGAAAGAATCATAGGAGGTGCCTTGTAGAGGGTCGGTAATGAAATGCTTTATGGTAGTAGCTAAAGAAGCAGGAATACCACTAATCAGGATGTGCATTTTCTGTTGTGAAGACTGTACACTATTTGCAGCAAAATTAGAATCAAGTTGGGCAAACCACAGCTTAGCATCATTGCCTGCATATGCTGAAATTGAGGTAGTACTCGTAAGGATGCTTTTGTGACTATGATGTGCAGCAGAAATGAGCAGAAAGAAAGGGTGAGGAGGAATATAAACTCAAATACGTAATCTTATGTAAGAGGAAGAAAGGCGAACGAAATGAAAAGCAAGCATACTGCTGTTGGACTTGAATTTGAAATATAAAAAATATTATTCTGAAGAAGGCTGAGAATCAGGAGATTTTGGTAATGAAAAGTGAAAATTACCTTTGAAATGGTAACAAGCAATTCCAGAGATAAAAAAGAGCTGGACACCAGGTGGTATGAAGAAAAGGTTGATATGTAACATTCCGGATGTCGATATCAAAATTCCTTCGGATATAATTTTTTTGTGTGTATTTGTCGGGTCACCAATGCTGGATGTTGTCCAATCATATTGGTTAATCATTCATAGACGCTGAGATGCGGTGCAAAGCTGAAAGAAAATGACACCCTT
>JAOPJW010000002.1:21409993-21420885 GCA_027122535.1 Octopus maya | reverse complement strand
AGAGAGAGAGAGAGAGAGAGAGAGAGAGAGAGAGAGAGAGAGAGAGAGAGAGACAGAAAGAGAGAGGAAAATTCTAGACAGAAAATCAGGGCAATATTTTACAGACATACGCATTTGAAGTACATGGATATACTCACAGATATACAGATGTTATGTGTCGTGTTGTTTTTGGTTATTATTCTATTGATATTTGGAAAATTCTCTTGTTACAAAACATCTAGTGATTACAATTTTGAATGTTTGAATTACAATCATTTTAGTGCAGTTGAAATTTGATTTTACATTTCGTACATTTTAACGTGTATCACGTGATTGGAAATGCTGCGCGTATGTAAGATACTTTACATCATCTATTAAAACACGGAAGTGATGTACACCTTACCTACACTGAATTCAATGTGACGATGTTGTATTTGTGAACTATGCTTCTGTTTTCAAAGGAATATTTGACATTCATCTTCTATGTGAAAAGGTCATCAGCATGTGAAACTACGTCAAAACTACATAAAAAAAAAAAATAATCTGGTGAAAATTTGAAAATCTTCAAGTGGCTGGAAGAATTTAGAATTCCACTATTTTTAAGAGCATGACAACTGTGATCATGTTTTTTTTTTAAAACCATTCCAGTTATAACTCTAGTCTTGTTCAGAAACGTTCCAACTGTGACTATCTATCTTTATAAAAAGGTTTGTATTAGAAGTGATTCAACTATGAAAATGTCTTTCTAAAAGTATTTTATTCATGATTATCTTGCATTCCAAATATTACTATCCTATCTTTTCCCCAAGCCTTCCCCACCAAAAAAGAATGCTTCTAATCATGTCTATCCAGTAATTTTTATAAGGAATCTTCAATCAGGTTTATCTTTGGTGTCTGGCATTATATTGAAAAGCTTTTGCTGACTCAGTCCATTTGTAAAAAGTTATTATTAGGCATACAACTTAACCCAGAAAGTAGTGGAAGCACTATGTAAATGATAGCTTCTAGTGCAGTGTTCAAGTTTTCCAGTAAGTATGTCTCTTGATAAAAATACTCACACTAGCAATATTTAATTAAGCTTATAAACTTAAAAGTGATTCCAAAGAGAGAAATAATTACAGATGTATCAAGTTGCTGGACCAGTTCCTGAAAGTTACAAAGTGTTATAACACAACTTAAAAAGAGGATTAGACTAGATTAGACAGTTCACTTTTATACCTGCAAAAAGTTCTACTGATGCTCTCTTCATAGTAAGGCAAATGCAGGAGGAGTATTTAGCCAAAAGTAAACTGCTGTCCTGGGCATTAATCAACCTAGAGAAAGTTTCTCACAGAATCCCTCACTCCCAGATCTTGAGATCACTGTGGAAGCTAGGAGTAGGTGAATGACCGGTGAGAATTGTACAAGCTATGTAAATGAATGCTATCAGTAAGATAAGTACAACAGTGAATGTAGGGTGCAGGTAGGTGTTCACCAGGGCAATTTTCTTTCCCCTCTTATTCATCACTGTCTTCTAAGTCATAACAGGGAAATTTAAGATCTGCCCTTGGGAGCTATTATATGCTGATGACCTTATTCCCACAGCGGATTCTATAGTAGACTAAGAAAAAAAATTCCAAGTGTGGAATCAAAGGGCCTAAAAGTTAACTCAGCAAAGACCAGAATTCTAGTAAGCAGGAAAGCAGATAGGAATTTGCTCCCGTCAGGTAAATTACCCAGTTTGATTTATAGAAAAGGTGTAGATAGTAATTCCATACTGTGTATCCAGTGTAAACTATGGACACATAAGAGGTGCAGTGCAATCATTGTCATCATCATTCAACATTTGTTTTCCATGCTGGCATGGATTGGACAGTTTAACAAGAGCTGACAAGCCAGTGGGCTGTACCAAGCTCTATTGTCTGTTTTGGCATGGTTTCTTCAGCTGGATGCCCATCCTAATGCTAACCATTTTACAGAGTGTACTGGGTGAAATGGTATGTGTGGTGACGCTATTGAAGATTGTGCATGTGAGGATGATGGTGTGTTGTGTGGGTGCTGAGAAGTGTGTGTGGAGTGAGATGGTGTTGTGGGTGTGTCTGTTATGGTGTGTGAAGTGACTGATGAGTTGAACAGTGTGTATGGGTGTGTGTATAGTGTTGCGTGTGGGTGAGGGTACCGAGGTGGGCAGTATGCAGATGTGTAGGTGGAGGGTGTGGAAGATGAGTGGGAATCCATGTGGGATTGGTGTCAAATGAAGAGAGGAAGTGAGGTTGGTGAGTTGAGCCCATGTGTTGCAAAGGAATGAAGAGAGAAGATTAATTTCTGTTCACAGTGAAGGTGTTGGTGTTGGAGAGGTAAGGGCCGGTGTGCTGGTGTGGGAGGGAACAGGGGGAGGAGCCAGACTGGAAGGCAGTGGTAGGGAAGAAACTGTGGACCAGGAGGTCATGGGCTTGTTTGAAGGAGGAAAGGGGTAGGTTAGGGAAAGTGTGCAAGGTGGAGGGGTTGAACTGGAGTTGCTGGAAGGCTCGGAGAATGGTGTATTGGACGGGTAGGGTGAAGAGGTGGTAGGTGAGGGGAAACAAGAGACAGGTAAAGGTGGGGCAGATATGAAGAGAAAGAGCAGAGGCATGGTCCACAGATTGTGCCAAGGCAAGGGCAGTGTGATGTTGGATGAAGTGGCGAGCCATGAGTTGAGAATGAGTCTCAAAGTCATGGTTATCATTGCAGAACCAGCATAGATGGAGGAATTGGGAGTAGGGGATGGAGAGCTGGGTGTGGGTAGGGTGGGAGGAAGAGAAGTTAAGGTAGGAGTGTGAGTCAGTGTGTTTGTAGTGGTTGGAGGTAGTGAGAGCAGAGAGCTGACAGAAATGTTAAGAAATTCAACGGAAGAGTTAGAGACAGTGCAGGAGAATTCGAGGGCAGGATGGAAAGATTGCACAAAGGAGAGGAAGGAGTCTAGTTGTTCACAGGAGAGTGAGGTTGTGCCAATTCAGTCATCAATATAATGACCATATAGCTTGGGAGTGGGACCAGTGAACTGTGAGAATATTTGGGCCTCAATGTAGCCAACAAACAGGTTCACATAGTTGAGGCCCACTCTTGTTCCCATGGCCACTCCCAAGATCTGTTGGTAAAACTCCCTTGTGAACAAGAAGCAGTTGAGGGAGAGGACAAGTTCAGCCAGATGAAGAAATGTGGGGGTGTAAGGTTGAGGGTCAGGCCGAAGGTCTAAAAAGTGTTTAAGTGCAAGAAGTCCTTTGTTGTGTGGGATCACCATATATAAACTTTTGATATCAAGAGTGAAGTTGAGAGGGGCCAGAAGGGAAGGAGAAAGAGTTAAACAGACGGAGAGCATGGTTGGTATAGTGCATATGGGAGGGGAGGGAAGCCACTAGGGGACAAGGACACGGTCAACGTATTTGGAGATCATTTTCATGGGACAGTTGTAGGCGGAGACGATGGGGCGGCCAGGGTTATTGGGTTTGTGTATTTTGGGAAGGAAATAATGAGTTTGGAGGCGGTGGGGGGGGTACAAGGAAATTAAGGCACGAATAGTAGAGGACACCGTATTTAAGAATTTGTTTCGCTCGCTATGATACAAGAGATTTTTTTTTTTTTGTTTTGGTAACCGGGAGTTAAAATAAACATTAACCGAAAATTTTCTTAACATATTTGAATCAAGAAAATTTCCTTCAATTCAATTACTCTCAATGTATTTTCGTAATATCCTCTTGTAGCAAACACGTCAATCAGCAACTGATAAACAATTTACGAAGGTTATACAATGCTCCGCTATCAGCTGTTTTTTCAACAGATTGTCTTTACGCTGCGATCAGTGAGACTGTCACAATCAGCAAACCGTATTTGCAACTGTTCACAGCGACTATATAGCACGACTGCAATGTCAGCCAAAGGTAGCAAAGTGTACATCACCAGTCTAGTCCCCCAGAATGGCGTTACTTTATTGAAAGAGGCCGGCTGCGTGATATCGCAGTGGCCACAAGAAGATGGTGTTCCTCGAGAACAGTTTCTTAAAGACGTTGTTGGTGCTGATGCTTTGTATTGTACCTTATGTCAAAAGATCGACAAAGAACTTCTCCAGGCTGCTGGTAAAGTACTTGTTTAATTATTTTCTCATTCATATGTTAAGTGGGAAATTAAAACGCTATCTATCAAAAGGAGGTAATTTTATTTACAATTTTTTAATTTTGATATTCGCTTTACAATACATCCTCAATTTTTAAATTTGATATTTGCTTTACAATACAACCTCATACAGTCTGTTTAGACAAATCTAACAAACATTTACGGCAAATATCGGCGGAAGTAAAGAATACGTACACCACTCGTTTTCCGGCATAACAAAAACCTTAACCCTAAACACCGTGTTTGCGTATTCTTTACTTTCGCCCAAATATCAATGTGTAATTCGGCCTTGTAATTTCATTATTTCATATTTTGGAAAGGATTGAAAAATAGACTTTTTTTTTTTTTTTTTTTGGAAACATTTTTCTCACAATAGAAAAAAAAAGGTATGGTTTCAGAGTGTATTGATTGTAGACTATGAAAAAAGAAATAGCATGGTTTCCTAAGAAGTACAGTAAGTATTGATGTAAAATACTATGCATATTAGAGTAACAAAGACATATACCACACAACTATACACTTGATAAAAGATAGTACATAACTATAACAATGAATGAATATGATATCTCCCACAAAAACCTGACAACTAGGCGGAATTATGCTTGGAGATAGTTTGTAGGGGAAATGTGAATTTGCAGAGTTTATAATTTTTGCAAACCATTATATAAACTTATTCATATTTGATATTAAATGACATTGTTTTACTGATCCCAGTCACTGCGCAACTTTTATTAGCCTGTATCAATTTCAGTCTGGTACTTATCTTTCACTTGATATATCTTCAGAGGAAAGGATCACTTTTATTTTATAGAGCTTCTAATCGTCGAATTAAATCTTATGAATCAACCCCGGTTTGTATTTTTTTAAAGTCAAACTCCAGCAAAAAAAAAAAAAAAATAATAATAGTGCAATATGTGTAAAACAACATATAGTAAACGAATATGAAAAGAAAAATGTGAGCTGGCGAACGGTGGAGAGAACTCGGAAAATTCACATCGGAAATGTTCCGAGTCCGTCGGCGAAATTTTTTTTTCTTTATATTTGTTTGCTACACATTATTTTATACCGAGCACACTATTTTATTTTTCAATTTTTGTGACGGGTATGGCGGGGCGGACCTATTACACTATTTTTTTTTTTTTTCATTTTTGTGACCGGGTGTCGAAGTGATGTTACTGGATCGTGTGAATTATCCGAGTCCGCACCCCCGTTCGCCAGCGCAAATTGTTTTTCATATTTGTTTACTACATGTTGTTTTACACCTATTGCATTATTATTTTTTTTTTGCTCGGGTCAAACACTGGAGTTTGTCCTTATTTTACAACCTGTCTCTTTCCTCCCTTCTCTCTTTCTCTCAAGCACAGATATGCAGGCATCCATTCTCCGTCCAGCCACCAGTGAAATGTGCTGGCGCAGAGATTCATTTAAATGTTTTTGAAGTATGCCGACCTAAAGAAGCCGAGACCTGTAAAATAGTTCTTTTTCTCTTTTTACAAAGAAAGCACAGCAGAATTTCGGATCAGTACGCCCATATAAGTTGGATTTTCTCTGTTTTGACGGGGATTTTTGCAAATTCGCATTCTTTCGTTTGAAGCCGCAGAGGTGTCAATCCCGACCCTCGGGGGTCGGAGTGTTCGGTAATGTCTGGGAAAATGTTTTATTTCTTTACTCCTCTTTGGAAGGCGACATTTTCTTTGAAGTGAGAGCAGAAAATGAAAGATGTATGTAAGTATATGAAATGGGCGTGTGCGTGCATGTATATGTGTGTGTGAGGGAGAGATAGATATATAGGAAGAGATATAGTGAGTGAGTGAAGGTGTGTTGTATGTATTTTTTTTTTTGCCTGTATGTGTAAGTTGCACTCTCTCTCTCACACGCTATATAAGATAATGTGTGTGAGAGAGAGAGAGAGAAAGTGCCACTTACACAATATATGCCAAAAAATACATAACACACACCTTCACTCTCTCAGTCTCTGTCGTACACACACACACACACACCATTCCATATACACATACATACATCTTTCAATTTCTGCTCTCACTTCAAAGCAAATGTCACCTTCCAAAGAGGAGTAAAGAAATAGAAATGTTTTATAGAAATTAACAAACAATCATAATCCCATATGACTGAGTTTGACAACTATGCTGCTTCAAACGAAAGAATGCTTCCAATTTTCTATCACTATACAAGGAGGGTGGTAACAGCTTTTTATTAAAAACATTTTTTTGAAAATCTATGATTTTTTGTACACTCCTCGCTACCTGCTCCAGACTGATTTTGGCCAATTTTTTTTGGTCACCTTATGCACTTAAAAATCATGAGAGAAACCTTTTCGGAAAAAAAAAATTGAAAATATTTTCGGATGAAAAGGTGTGTGATTTAAGGAGATTTAGCTGTTATTTCTAGCACATCCCACTAACACCTTGTACCTGTTAGGTAAAAAAAAAAAACAGACATACAAAACAAGCAGTTTACAAGTAAAGTTTCTGTTAGCTATTCCTAAGCAACAGACTTCATTGTTGAAAATGGAAGGAAAACCATTCCATCTCATGATAAAAGTTATCGATGATATCGTTGGAGAATGTATGAAAAAATGTGAAAACTCATATTGGAATAGCCATACTTGTCTGTGTACTGCTGCTGCTATTCTGGATAAACATCTGGGAGATATCTGCACAACACGTGGCAATGGGATAACACATCACAAACAACCTGAGCAGATAATGACACTAGAAGAGAGCATAAAGGATTTACACCTCAGAATAGGGAGGGTAGTTAAATGCTAGTATAAAGTGTAAAGCTAGCTGTTAAGTTCACTACACACCAACAATACCTCCTGAGAAAACTAATGAAAATGTATGGAGATTCTACTACAAATCTTGAAGGAAAATTAATAGCTCTGAAATATGAACTCAAGACTTCAAGTGTAAAACTCTGCTCCTGACAAAAAGAAGAAGGAAAAAAGCCAGGATAAACCAGAAGTTCACTTTTAACACTACAAGCTGTATACAAAGAAATGAGGGGAAAATAAAGTCATTCTGGGTGAAGATCTGGAATAGCAGTAAAGACTTACTCATGGCTTGATTACAGAAAAGCATTTAGTTCTGTTCCATACTCACGGCTACTGAAGTGACTATAGCTGGTAATAGTATTTGCTACCTTAGTTGTTTCCATTGAAAGGTGCGCAAAGACCTTGTTCACAATCCTCACACTGAAAGTAAAACAACTGCCTCTGATGTTATTAATATTTCCATAGAAATCCACTGAGTATGTCCTAGGGTTTGCAACAAGGTATATGAGTATATCCCATAATTGCTTTGTGGACAGTCTAGAGATATATATCCCAAATACATTTAATACCAAAAAGCAATGGGATCTAATTAGAACATTTTCTTCTGTTAGAATGGAAAACAAGAAATTTTCACCAGGAAAAATTATTCCCCAAACCCTAAAGCTGTGCATCAACAGTCAATCTCTTCTGTTCCACAAAGCACCTACTACAAATACCAAGGTATTAATAAAAATGTATCATAAAGGTACTGTAAACAAGAATAGAGTAATCAAAGAATATTACACCAGACTTATGCAGTCTTATAAGATGCAATGCATTTGCAGTACTCCTACTGATATTGATATTTGGGACACCTGACCATTCTATAGAAGAAATCTGCTTCATAGAAATAAGAACCTGCAATGACATTGACTGCAAATTTCCACAAAAACAGTAACATTGACAGACTATCTCAGAAGGAAAGAGGAAGGGCTTAAGATCTGTGCAGGCAGCCTTTGAGTGCTGCATGATATTACTTAGAGAGTGCCTTCTAAACAGGAGCAGCAAAAATGAATCAATCAACCAAATGCTGAAAAATGAAGTAAATGCATCAAGAAACACTCATTTTCTGATGATCTCCTATATGAACTCAAGTGCAGGGCTTGCTTATCTCTGCAAAGACCTGAAAGAGAAACATTTTACATACCATAAAAAGGTTATACATGGGTGTTTCCTTTCCTGAATGCATTACTACTACATTACATCACATCTTGAAGACTTCTTTTGGAATTCAAGGGCAGGAAATACGAAATATTTCATGGACAAATGATACAGTGAAGTACTTAAAAACCTAAAATGCAACTACAAACGTTGGTTATGCCACTCTTCTGTGGAGGGGATAATATTAGTAATTAGCATCTGTTCAAAAATGTCATAAAAGTGTTGTCTCCATCTACAACATAATGTTGTTGTTAAATATATAACTTCCCTGCAATAAAGGGTACATGCATATCAGTACAAATATTGGTAGAACATTCTCATCAAAACGTCTACCAAGTGCAAACATAACAGACCTGATATATTTATTTGGGGCACAAAAGTGCCATAGGTGAGTATTTCTTCCAGAAGCGGCACGGAAAATACCTAAACAACTGTTTTGAAACCTGGAACTCTGGTACCCTGACTATAAATTACATCCATACCAATAACCATTGGTGCATTTGGTTATGTTAGTAAATGACTGTGTGCTGGCCCTGAATTCTATAGAAAATTGTTAGAGATAAACTTAAAAGTGAGAATTGGTCCAATGGGAATTGCCACTGAGGTGCTTAAAATATCTGATAGAGTAGGATACAATCTGGTCACCTGTATAATTAATCAGGTTATTCAGGAAGGTGTCATCTCCAATGACTGGCACAGCAGCACTGTAGTCAGCTGTTACTAGGGTAATTATAGAGATATCAAATTACTAGATTAGGTCATAAAATTACAGAGAAAGTTATAACCCAGAATTAGAGTAGAGATGCAGCTTAGTCAGACAACTGCAGGAGTATTTCGCTAAAAGTAAACCATTATACTTGGCATTCATTAATCTGAAGAAAGCCTTTGACAAAGTCCATTACTTTGCGATATGGTGGTCTCTGAGGAAGCTACGGATAAATAGTTTGTGAAAGCTGTACAAGCCATGTGCAGGGGTGCTGTCAGGAAGGTGAGAATTAGCCATGAATATAGTGACAAATTTAATGTGGAGGTAGGTGTTTACCAGGGCTTGGTTCTCTGTCTCCCTATTCATCCTCCTCCTCCAGGCCATTTAAAATTGGTTGCTCCTGAGAGCCACTATATGCTGATGGTCTTGCTCTCATAGCAGAATCTGTAACAGAACTAGAAAAGAAATTGCAGGTATAAAAGCAAAATCTGCAATCAAAGGGTTTTAAAGTTGATATATCGAATACCAAGGTTCTAGTAAGCAAGAAAACAGACAGATACTGCCACTTGATATGTAGTAAAAATGTAGGCAGTAATTATATCCAGTGTACCCAGTGCAAGCTATGGACACAAATGGTGCACTGGAATTGCAGGAAGGTTAATGGAGAAAGTAGTTTTTGCTTTTGGAAGATGCACAGGTGCCATGAAGTCCAAGTTCACACAAGAAATTGATTTTTTCTAATGCCCTGGGGGCTTCTAAGAGGTAATAGATAGCTTCTTTTACCTAATTAGCAGTGAAGGAGGATGTTCTGAAAGTGTATTCACTAGAACAAGAATAAGATTGAGAAAGTTCAGAGAGATATTTACCTTTGTTGGCAACAAAAGGTCTCTCTCTCCAAGTGAAAGGCAGATGTGGGCCCTGAACACAAAGGTCATATGAAGACTACAGAGGAATGAAGCTACTATACTCTGCTGGATGTTCAGTGTTAGTGTGCATGTATGATAAATTGCAAATGTGTTGAGAGAAAAGTTAGGCATAAATATAGTATGCAAGACTGCACTGGTTTGATCATCTGATGCATATGGATGAAGACAGTTGCTAAAGAAGTGCCAATCACTTAAAGTGAATGGAACATGTGGAAGAAGGAAACTCACAAAGATATGGAATTAAATATTGTAGGTTGATCTCAAGATGTTGAGCCTTACAGAGATGAAAAAAGACCAAGATGATAAGTGTTTTGCTATGCTTGAGAAGACCTACTGTTACAGTAAAAATGATATCCTAAAACTACTCAGTTATGCTTGTACTTGTGAGGCCCTGTCCCCACTCCTCTCTTTTCTCTCCCTGATACATCAAGTATTCCTCTCTCCATTTTTATCACCCCACCATCTGTGGTACCATGTGGCTGCTGTACTCACCTGAGAGCAGTGCACATATTACATCCTATCCCCTCTGAAATAGTCCCCACCACTTGTAACTACTTCCATTTGTCATTGTCCCTGACCACACTATTTCAACCAATCACCTCTGTTCTGACTCTTCAACCACTGCTCTTTTTCCCTTCTACTATACTCCATTCTAAACATCTCTCTTATCTACTATTATTCTCAGTACTCTCCCATATATGCCATCATGACTCACCTACTATAGCCCCTTATGTATCCCAATCTCTCTTTCTACACAGCTCCTACACCTTACACATCATTCTACTATTTTCTAGTCTATTCTCTTTTCTCAGCTGCACCTATATTTCCCACCTCTTCCCTCTACATACTGGTATGTCCCACTATCTGCACCCTCACCTTTGTTCATTGCTCACTACATTAACCTCTATATCCACTGGTTTACTCCCTCCTCACACTCTTATGAAAGCATTCACTCTCATTCTTTCATATGATCTACTGTCTGTGTCCTTTCTTATCCTCACTTTCTTGTTTCTTGAGAGTTTGCTCTAGCACCTTATCATTATCTTCCTCTTACTTCCTTCATCCATATATCTCCTCTATAGCAAGACACCTGTTCTTTTCCTATCATACTTTAGCCTTTCAACACCTGGCATAAAGCCCCACAGACACACACTTAGAA
>JAOPJW010000002.1:21398553-21409893 GCA_027122535.1 Octopus maya | reverse complement strand
ATATAATGCTTATGGGTGTATGTGTGTGTATATACATACACATATGCTAAGATTTTGATGTGAAATGTTCATAGGCATTATAAATACTAATTGAAATAGACAAACAAGTCAACTGACAAGGATTGTGAATAAAAAACATCATCTGTATATATATAAGGTAAGATGTGTGTGTGTGTGTACGTGAATGTAGTTTATGCATTCCACAAATTAGCACGCATGTCGTAACAATTTTAGGAGGAGATTCGTCATGAGCCTATCTGCATTTTCGTCAACTTTTTCTGTCAGAGGCACCCACGTATAGCTGTAGAAAATCGATTTTCAACCATAAGTTTTACCAATTTTGAAGTTTGTTGACATGGTGAAGTCAAACTGTGTGTAGTGTGTGAAGGAGAGAGAGAGAAATAGTGTGTTTGTGACGGGGAGTAAGGGAGAGATACAGATTGTTTGCTAGCATCTAACAAAAAAAAAAGTAAAGAAAAAGTGGGAGAGGAAGACTCAAAGCATCTAAATTTTTGTATGCAAAACAGAGTTTGTTTGCCAGCGTCTAACAAAAGAAAAAAGTAACAAAAAAGTGGGAGAGGGAGACAGAAAGTGTCTAATGAAAGAAAAAGTGGGAGAGGGCAGTTTTTGAAAGACACTATATTTTAGAATGAGATTATATATACTTTCTCACACAACAATTAAAATATATTTATTTTAAATCGTTCATCTTTCTCCCCCCTCTCATTCTCACACACACGCACATATACTACTTTGGGAGCAAAAGAGTTTTGTTTATATTTCACAACAACAATGAAACAAAGAGCTATGTAACAATTTGTCAGTGAATTACACAATAAAAATGGGTAAAATTTCCGAGGCTTCCCCCCTCCAACCCATTTTTCAGATCACAAAAAGGGTTTGGTAATTTTTCAGATTAACACCCGCATGATTTTCACTAGGGTGTTACGGTTAGGGTTAAGGTTAGTGTTAGGGTTAGTGTTAGGATTAGGATTAGGGTTGGTGTTAGGGTTACGGTTTTAGGGTCAGGGTTAGGGTTTTAGGGTTAGGGTTAGAGTTAATCTAGAATGAACAGGCCCCTTATTTTTTGGTTAAGGCTGTTGGTAAGTTTTCCAAAGTTACTCCAATCTAGATCCCCAATGCAAACCTTCAGATCAACCTTCTCCTGTGCAGATCTCTAATGCAACTTTAAAAAAAAAACAGTCAATGAGTGGAAATAACCAATAAACTGATTCCTTATGGGATTTCCCAATCAAATAGCCAGCAAACCATTTTCAGCCAAACCAATTTCAATGAATTTCGCTCAAATCTGATGTCGATGTTACTTATTTTGGTTTGAAATAAAGCACTCAATCACTTGATAATCCTAGCTTAATCCCGGGCAGTGCCAGGCTATACTGCTAGTCAGATATAAAAATTGGTGTTAGGAATGTCTAATATAAAGATTTAATATTACAGAAAATTTAGTAGTTGGTTTTACTATCAAAAACAAAAGCATCAACAGGATGAGGGGTTAAATTTACCACCCCAAAACAGGCATTGGCACTGATTGATGGGCTTCTATGCAGTTTCTTTCCAGCTAATTTCACTCACAAGTCTTTGGTTGATTCAAGACTATGGTAGAGAACCCTTGCTCAAGATACCACTAGAATTGAACCTGAAACCTATTTGTGAAGTGAAATTCTCAATACTTGCTTTACAAGTTGTAAGTAACAGTCTTGGCATCAACTTAATTGTTAATTGACACATTTAAAATAGAAACATAATGCTAACAAGTCATATTAAGTTGATGTGTGCTCTATTCCCTCCATTGTAAGCAGAAATATCTAATTGAATATTAATCAAATGAAAGCAAAACAAATTTTTCACTGCATATATGGTCATTATTGAATGCATATTACACTACAAACTGTTACAGCCATCAATACCTGGAAGAAAATTGTATTGCTACATAACATTAACATGATATATTGAAGTAAATATGAATGTATTTCTATTGCATTTCATGTTTCAAGTGCAACTAATTTTGCCTTTTGAATAACTTTTAGCCCTTCAAAATAACTTACTAAAATAATAAAATTTTGAAGTATTTAAAAAAAATATTTTGTTTAGTTATCAGTGATTATAATTTTGAATTTGTTCTTTTTGAGTTATTAGAATGGCTACTCAAGTAGTTAATCAATCATGCAAGTAAACTGCATGAAACATTGGTAAAGTGCCAGACAAAATACCTCATAGTGTTTAGTTCAGAATTCAAATCTAGTCCAGCTTTACCTTTCATTCTTCTGGAGTTGATAAAAATAAGTGCCAGTGAAATACTGAGGTTGATTTAATTGATTGATCTCATCATCATCATCATCATCATCATGATCATTTAACATCTGTGTTCCATACTAGCATGGGTGGAACAGTGCTACAAGAGATCTCTGTTCTCAAATTTATGGCCATGTCTATGTCAGAAATTATTATTATTTTCCTTTTCAATTGTTTATTAATGAGTTTCTCGCTGTCTTTGAATTACAACACTGAATAATAATAGTTCCTCGTGTTAAGGATTAATGTCCCATAAAATAGAAAATTAGTTTTGTAATCTTAAATCTTAATGAGCTGTTGTTTTGTACAATACTTAAAAAAACTTGAGCTAAAAAAGGTATATGTGTTTTATTTTAATAAATGGTTCTGTTACTTCATTGCAAAGCAATGTCAGTATCCAGCATATTTGTTTAAAGGAGTTCTAGTTATTTCTTAATAAAATAATTATAATTTTGTTTATAGGTGTCCAGAAAGATGGGACTGGGAACAGTTGATTACATCGATTAGTACTTATTTTATCATCCAATGAAATATGAGATGAAGATTTTAGTGGAATTTGAACTCAGAAACATAATGGGAAGCAATAGATGTACCAAAGCATTTACTCCACATAAGTGTTGAGACTGCCTTTTACTTACACATGCACATACATTCATCCATCTAAAGCAGTGGTTCTTAACCTTTTTACTACCATGCCTCTCTTAGGAATTTGTCATTCTCTCCAGCCCCCAGCCCTGCATCTATGAATAAAATTCCCAGATTTTAAATAAAATCTAAAATATGTTTTTAGTCTTTTTGTTGAATATGAATTAGTCACATTATACAAAATATGTATAATTTTATATGTAATCACATTATACACATCTTAGCAAAAAAAAGGTTTTTTTATTAAATATGAATTAGCCACATTATTAGTGAGATACTTGACACTGCTTCTTAGCTACAAGATCTTGAATATATGACTGAATACCTGAGAGTGCACAACAAGTTCTTTTCAATGTTCAGCCTGTTTCTGTACTTAGTCTTGACAGCAACGAGTGTGGAAAATGCAGCTTCACAAAGATACATGAATCCAAACAGGTGAGATCAGAGGGTAAACAGGAAGGTATTCGATCCAGCACGTTTGAAGATCCAGTTCTTTGAAGTCTTCCTTAGCTGGGGAGATGAACTTCATCTCAAGAAATTCCTCTTGTACTCCATCCCAAACATCAGGCACTTCACACTGAAATGGGTTCCTGATGAATTTCCAAGCTTCATGCATTTCATCTATATCTGGGAAGTATCTGATGAATTCTGTTTTCAAGTCAGATGAGTGATTATTTATTTCTTTAACTCAGAATTCAGGTTACCGTGAATGAGAGCAGGATCCAAGTAACTTAAACTAGCTGTATTTTCCTGCTGAATTTGACATTTCCAGCAGTCGAGTTTGGTCATGAAGGTTCAAATAGTGTGGAGTGTGAGAATATTGATGTTTTTCCCTTGTAGTTTAAGGTCGATAGCATTTAACGCTTTGAAAATGTCCATCAGGTAAGCTAGAGATAACTGAAAGCCTTCAGACTGAAACTTATCATGGAGATTTGCCTTCTGCTGCAAATCTAGAAATATTGCTACTTCTTCTCATAGTTCATAAAGCTGTCCAAGCATGTTCCCCTTTGATAGCCATTGTATGTTCACGTGAAAAAGCAATACTTCACGTTCAGATTCCATATCTTTACACAACAGTTTGAAAAGATGACTGTTTAAGGATCCACCTGTAACAAAGTTGACAACCTTGATAGGACATTTCTCATTTCAGTAGGTATAGTTCTGGATGCTAAGGCTTCACAATGAAGTATGCAGTGTGTACCTACAACAGATGGATATTTTTCTTTCACCCTAGTAATGAATCCAGACTGCAGACCAAGCATGGCTAGAACTCCATCAGTGCACATCCCTACCAGCAAATCGCATGAAAGTTGGTTTTCCTGAAAGAAGTTTGATACATCATGAAAAACAGCTGCTACTGTTGTATAACTATCCATAGGGTGACAAAACAACATTTCCTCTTTTACACAGTTGCCTGGCACAAAACGAGCACATACCAGTAGTTGAGAACACTGGATGGCAAAAATAGGAGAATCCCTTACTTGGTTGAGAATTTAATCTTTGATGTGTTGAGACAAGTCATCGATCCTTCCCTTGACTGTATCGTTTGATAGTGAAATCTGCGAAAGCTTGTTTGCACTATCTTTCCCCAGAATGAGTTGTGATGCATGGAGTAGTCTTGGTTTCATGAGAGACTCTCCGATGTTATGGCTCTTCTTGCTCTTTGCACTCAACATGGTAATCTCATAGGAAGCCTCAACAACCATTGAAGTTTGTTATTGAAATGCCCCACTACTGTCCAACTCGGCTTGCTTCAAGGAATGTCTTTTTGTTTCAAAGAATGCCTTGGGCTTGTCTGCAAGAGCAGGATGTGTTGTCCTCAAGTGGCATTCCAAACGTGAGGGTCGCATTCCAAACGTGAGGGTTGCATTCCATCATTGCTCAAAGTTTTGTAATATATCACACACTGGGGGACTTCTGTGTCACCCTTTTGGAGGGACATGAATCCAAATCAAATATATTCGGCAAGATACTTCCGTTTCTTTGCATACCTTGTGAATTATTTGATGTGCAGTGGACAACACAAATATGTGAACAAAAGATAAAGCACATGTAAGTAATGTCAAAGTCAGAACGCTAGCCTAAGTTCTGAAAAAAAAAATGGAATAAAAGTTAAATTAAAAGAAAAGTTATGCGAAAAATTTGTACAATAAAATATTGTATTTATTTGTACGAAAATATAAAAAGAAGTTTCTTTAAAAAAGAAAAGATTTTGCATAGCTTTTAGTTTTACCTAGTACTTTCGGTAATATTTAAAGTTTTAGTTTAACATTTGGCTTTATATTATAATTTTGTCTTCTTACAAAAAAATTTACTATATTTTTAGCATAAACATTTAATATTAAAAGTTTTGGTTTTATTGTTAAAATTTTTTATTTTTTCAATCTGTTTTAATTTTGAGACTGAATTAAATTGAGTGATAGTAGAACCTGTTACATATTTTTTGTTTTATTTCCTAATTTTAAATATATCATACTTTTCATCTTGCTAAAATTTAAAAATAGTTTTCAATTTTTTAAATGAAGTTAATATTTCTTAGTATGTAACTATAATGAGTTGATGTTTCAGCATGTCTCTTGTGTTTTTAAGAATTACATTATTTCATATATATGAAAACTGTGGATCAAATTTGTTTATAATCTGTTAACTGAAAAAGATGTTTGTCTTTATATGATAATAATATCTAAGCTTTATACCAGTGGTTCTTAGCCTGGGTCTTGTAACAAAAAAATTTACAAAATAAAGGCAAATGTTAAAGCTACAATTTAGAATTACTAAGGGTTTTGAGGGATATGAAGTGGGAGTCAATAAGTACAGAAAATGGTAAGCGGTGCTAAGATAGTAGAATAAGAAAACTAAAAGTATAAGGTGATACTTTTGCATTTTCTTATAAACTTATTATTTTACCATGCTCTCATTAAGAGAATAACAAATGTAATTAGAGAAATTCCTGCTTTTTTTCAAGGGCTCATGCTCCCCTTGGAAATTACTGATCCCCCACACATACACACTATGGTTAAGAACCACTGATCTAAATCTATTTGTTGAAAACAATGTCATCTATTTCAGGTCCTCAATTGAAAGTAGTATCAACCTTATCTGTTGGTTATGATCACATTGATGTAGCTGAATGTGTTAAGCATAATATTCGCCTTGGAAATACTCCAGATGTTTTAACTAAAGCCACAGCAGAATTGGGTGTAACTTTACTGTTGACAGTTTCAAGGAATATAGAGAAAGGTCAGTCAGTCTTTTAAAAATAAATCTAATATTAAGTTGTAAATAATTTTTAGTTTGTTTCATTATCTACATTTATTGAAAATGAAATTCTCTTTGCTTTAATTTAATTATCACTTGTAACTTGAAAATTATAAACAATTTCAGATGATTAAGAGAGCCCATATAAAACCATTGATTTTGTTGTGTTTTTAGCAAAGTCACTTGCGCAGTCGACTTAGCTACTCTTCGCTATATGGAAAGATATACTATAAAATCAGTAATTACTCTGACTGAGCTGAAATTCTCTCATGGAGTACTGGGAAAAAATAGGTATCACCTGTAATGTTGTTATTCTAGACATTTTTCTTTTACTAGTTTGTCATTGGATTGCAGCCACGTTGGGGCTCTGCTTTCAGGGTTTTTTGGCTAAACCTCCAATACTTCAATCTGGTGCTTGTTTTATCATGGCTATGTTACCATTTTCATACATTTGGTTGAACATATATACATACATACACACATACATCTACACACACTAACATATGCACACAACAGCGTTCTGCAGAGTTTCTCTGTACTAAATTCCACTCATATTATTTAACAATATGGCCATACTTATGCCTACAAGCATCAACATGTTGCCAATGTTTTTCTCTACATCCTTGCTCAAGTATTTAGAGTTTAGTTCACTGTTACAAGCAGCAGTGACACGGTGTAATTAATTGATGGGTGTTTTGTTAGCTTACAATGCTGAGTTCATCTAATCCCATAGATGAAATAACTTCACTAACCTCAATTAGTTTGTTCCTGAGGTAGTGGTAAAAAAAATATTGGATCTTTATATTCATTATCATATTCAGTATGCTCACATGGTGAATTAGATATGGGTACAAATTTAACATAAGAATTGAGACTATGGTCTTTTTTATGTCATCAGAGGATAAGTTTGATTCATTCCAATCTGGAAAATAAGGCAGAAACAAAACAAGAAATAATTAAATAATCACAATGTTAAATTCTTCTCCATTTTCTGTTTTTAATATTCTTTAGCTGTACATGCTGTCAAGTCTGGTGAATGGAGCTCTTGGAAATCTATGTGGTTATGTGGCTCTGGCTTAGAATTTTCAACAGTTGGTATTGTAGGAATGGGTCGAATTGGAACCACTCTACTTCAGATGTTGCAGCCTTTTGGTGTTTCCAGGTTTTTGTATTCTTCCAAACAAGGAGCTCGTGAACTTCCGGTTGAAGCTGAATGTGTGGAATTTTGTACCCTTTTGAAAGAATCTGATTTTGTTATTGTTTGTTGCAGTCTGACTCCAGAAACAAAAGATTTATTCAGAGCTGAAACATTTTCACAAATGAAGAAAACAGCAATCTTCATTAATATATCCCGTGGTGCAGTGGTAAACCAGGAAGATTTATATGATAGTCTGAAGAATAAAACTATTTTGGCAGCAGGACTGGATGTAACAACTCCAGAACCCTTGCCAACTGATAGTCCTTTGTTATCATTAGATAATTGCACTATTTTGCCACATATTGGCAGTGCTACAATTAAAGCAAGATCAATTATGTCAGAGCTGACTGCAAAAAATATTTTGGCTGCTTTGGAAGGAAAACCCATGCCTGCTGAGATTAAATTGTAATACATTCCCTACTGATAACATTCTTAGAACTTGAAATAATTCTATTATTTTATGATGATACATCATCACCTGAATTTACTAAGTTAGAATCATAAAAGAACTTGTAATTTTTGTGGCATTAAATATAAGTTCAATTAAAAAAATAAAAGAATTTGCTGAACATTGTTTTATTGTGAATACATTTCTTTGAAGCAACAATTTCATATCATTTCACGCATAATTTTTTAACAAATTGATGATAAAGAAAGGAGCTCTAAAGAGAAATAATGCCTTAGCATTATTTTGAAAAAATTATACATTTTTCAGCTGGCTACTATATTTTAGGACTCATTTTTAGTATCTAGGTGTTCCACAAGAAATTTTTATGAATTGAGTAAGTTGTGAGCGACAGTGGGTATTATTATTCAGATAGGAATTCTGGAAGGGGCTGATTTAAAAAACTGAAATTCTAGAGCACCACCTTTTAATCAAAGAAATCGACTCCTGGACCCATAAGGTCTCCAATCTGTTTTGTTTTTCCTAATTAAATGTAAAGGTACAGACCAGTTACTAGATAAAAGACGAATTATACCTAGTTCCATCATATGATGAAATTCGGCCTTTGCTACTTTAAGTTTCTCAGGAGAAAGCCTATGTGATTGTGAAAAGCTTGGCGGACCTTGAGTTAATGTGTGATGTGTAACTGAATGTCCACATTTACTGTTAGGTGACAATGGTTTTGTAATTTGAGGATAATTTTTCAAAATTTTATGATAAGGATTGGTTGTAGACACTATAAGACATAATGGACAAACCATAGCGTTTCTGCATTTCATGCCTTTAATTGAAAAACTTGTAACAGAATCTACTAATTTTTATTTTTTTACATCCACCAACAAACTATGCAATAGAAAATCTGACCCTAATATTGGATAAGGCAAATCTGCCACTATGAATACCCATTTAAACTCTCACCCTAGGCTAAGATTGAGTGTTAAGGATATTTCTCCAAAAGTTTTGATATCCGAGTGATTTACCACTTGAAGTGTCATAACTGTAACTTTAGGTTTTTCTTTAAGTGGTTTAACAGGCCAAATGCTACAGGCAGCATCTGTTTCAACCAGAAATCTTTTTTTTGATATTAAGTCAAAAATGTAAAATACATGACTGTGTGAGAAATGGCCTACAGATTTCATCGCATCTAATCTGTGGCTTTGAAGTTTTCCAGTACTTTTCTGTTCACATAGTTAAATGAACATGGTTGCATATAGTTATGAGCCTTAGTACCAAAACAGAAATGATACCAACAATATGCAGAATTTCTACTAGGACTTCGTGAGCGACTACGGGATCATCTCTAGAATTGAGAAGAAAAATGCCTACTATCTCTGGTCAAATGCATGTTTTCTAATTTACTTGATAAAAGCTGGATTTGTTTTCTCAAATTCTTTCTTACCTCATTTAGCTCCAAAAGAAAGAGGAAATATCAAGCTGTTAGTTGATGTGTCAATGTTAACTGGATTACATACATTTGAAGGATTTTGTGCTGATGAAATATCCATTATTCCATCAGCTAATTCTGCAAGCTGCATTATTGAGCTTTGCTCCTGGACTGTAGATAGCAAAGTTTGCATACTAACTGGTAATTGTGAAAAAAATATTTCCTTAAGGAAAGACTCTTCAATTTGGTCACCTCCTAAAAGTTCCTTCATTCTTCTAAGAAGCTGTGAAGGTTTTTGATGTACAAGTTGAGAGAAACATTTTTGTTTAGAACTTGATGTGCATCTCAATATTTCTTCCTTGGTCGTTAAATATGACCCATGTCCCACAGGATCGGTCAAGATATCTCTAATCATATTACTCAATGGAGTGGATAGATAACTAATCATTATGTAAAAAAAAATGAGTGGAAAAACTACTTTGCTTGACAATTATTAATCTACAATGTCGAAATTGTAATTTTGTTGCTAAAAAGTGCAGTCAAATCCTGGCTGAAACTACAGTGTTAGCCTGCAAAAGTTTTTCGGCGTTCTTCATACTTGTCTTGCTTTCGATAAAATCACATTGGGCGGTCACCAGTTTTGTTGTAATTTGCATTCTATTTTGTTGTTTTCATATATATTCAATGGTTCATATATATTCATCAGATATGATATAATTAAGTTGTGTTTGACATGTATGTATCTTTCAATTAAACTAATATCTTTTACTACTTGCTGTTGGTAGAATGACAAGTTTAATCAAATACATTTTTGTGGAGAAGTGTAAAAAGATCAATTGTTTTCAAATTTGGTAAATGGATTAAGTTTTGTATAGTAATTATGAAAATGAAATTAATTTTTCAAAGAAACCCATAATTAAAAAGTTATTAGCCTTTAACAATTTTAAAATTCGGGTATTTTGGCCAATCAGAAACAAGTATTTTACACATCACCATGGCGAAGAACTCTGTTTCCATAGTAACTAAAGCAATGAAACACCTCGTGTTCCACAGCTGATTGTTTACATAGTAGCCAAAGATGCTGTGCATGTGTACAAGGAGTGTAACCACTATGTTTTGACTGTTATTTTTAGCAATTCCTGTTGGTTTGCTCTTAGCTTTGCTTGCAAATCTTTTAATGTTTTTCACTGTTTACTGTAGCTAGTTTAATGTTTTTTGACATGCTGGTGCATGGATCTTCATCTGTTTTTAGGATGATCATTCCAGTTGTATGATTAATTGAACTGGTTACACATTCAACCCTCAAAGGATGAAAAGGCAAAATCAACCTAGGTGGAATTTGAACTCAGAATGTAAAGCATTTTACCCAGTGTGCTAATGATCCTGTCAGCTTATGGTTACACATTATATTACACATTATACGTCTTATGGTTACACATTATATTAACATATAACTGACTGAGTATACCACAGCACACATGTACCTGCAACATAATCCATAAGTAGAATCAGTACAACCCAGGCTAGGCCTTTTAATTACAGGTCCAGGATCTAATTACAGTGTAATTTGGCTGAGTATTCCATAGATATATGTGGTCTTAATATAATTCTGGGACAGAATCAGTGTGACACATGATGGACATAGCCAGAATTTCAACTGAATGTTTCTCAACTATTAAGAAAAATGCACCATTCACTGAATAAATTGTGGAAAATCACAGCAAAATTAAACTAAATATCAGTATATTGTATTGACGGGGAGTTGTGGGTCACAGATTTCTTCATTTTCCCTTATTGGTTATGTATTTGGTGTGAGACTAGGTTGGCTCTTTAGTTGTACTTCACTTGGCAGGGTTCCACATTGTGTCTAACCAATTTTACTCCCAATGGTTTGGCAACCTGACAGATTAACTACTAAGTCACTCTCAGAGATGCTCCATCCTCTGACATTCTGTGTCCCCTCTCTCTGCCATTTCTACTGCTACTATATGGCTTCTGCTCCTTGCAGCTAGCTGAACTCACCTCGTGTCCTCTCAAACATTCCCATCCCACCTGCCTCTTTTCTTCCCATCAGCCCTCTTATGTCCCCTACCACCT
>JAOPJW010000002.1:21385484-21397735 GCA_027122535.1 Octopus maya | reverse complement strand
GCTGGAGGGTATATCAGCCAAAACATTGTGTTAACAACAAACAAGATGAGGACAAATATCCGTCGAATGTAAATAATTCCTCATCGCTTAAATATAGAACTATACAGCTTGCTTGTTCAGAAAAGCATAACCTCTTTCAATAGAAAACAGTATGTCTGTAAGCAGATGATTGTAATATATTAGTGAATTGAAGTTTGCCATCTGGATGTTTTCTTTTTTTTGTGGGAAAGGATTTTTGTGTGTGCATCATGCATATATATGAAAGTTAACAACTGATGAGAACTAAAATATTTTTGGACTCCAAAGAGGAAGCCTAATATTTGGGATGAAGTTTATATTAAGAATGTCTGGCTATTATGACTGATCAAAGATAACCTCATCAGGTTTAAGCTCATATGCAAGAATTTCTTTGACATTTGTAGTGATTATTATGATGCTGTTGAAGGAGACTAAGTTGCCATGTATCTATCAGAGAAAGATGCTGAGATATTACTTCACAGAAGCATTGAAAAATCTAGTGTGAGACATTAAGATTGCTTACAGATGACACATCTGAAGAAAGTTAAGAGGAGTGAAGTGTTGTGTGTGTGAGTTTTCAGCAAGTTCATCATTAATGAACAAAAGAGAAAGTGTAGGAGACATAACCTTGGTATACTAGAGTTGGTTGATTCTAGGTCCAAGTGCACCTCATACATATATGCTGTGGTAGAGTGGTTTGAGGGGAAACATGAAAGATGAAGTCAACAGGTCAGTAATCGTTTTTTGTTGAAATTCTTAGTAAAGTGGTTTCCACAAAGAAAAAAAAAAAACCCAGAAAGAGCTTCAGTAGGATAAATGAGGTGTTTATGTTTCCAGGGTTAAAAAGGTGAGAAACAGTCAAGAGTGATGAGGTGGGGTGTCAGTCAGATATATATCAATGCAGACACCTCAGAATGGCAAAAGATTTGGGTTTGTCTATGATGCTGTATGACAGAGAAACACAAGCAATAAATAAAAATCCTGTGTAGTAATTGGAAAAGAATAATTTAACAGTTTCAATAGATGCACAAAGTTAGCTTATGGGGATGATGTGAGCTTGAGTTATGTTCAGCTTTGCAGAGGAAATGTTGCATGGAGAGTTGCTGTTTTGCAGACATATCTATCTATACAATCAAAGAAAACTAGACATTCAAACAAAAATGAAGATAATGGGTTTCTCTTTTTTACTATTGTTGCATTTGTTGGATAGATAAAATTCAGCTGTTTCCTTCTTGCAAGAAATTAAAAATAGATTCAATTCACTGTTTCTCTGACATTTTTTTAACCATAAAGTTTTAAGAAAATGCCTGTGGATTTTTGAATTTTGTTTTACCATGTATAGAAAATGATATTAAAAATTTTTTTGATTTTTTAACTCTCTTTATTACGAAATAATTACAAGCTATATTGGATCAATTTTATTAAAACCGTTTATATAAAATGTGATGTATACAAAATAAGCATTTCTCAATTTTTAAATAAATAATGTAACTTTCACTCAATTTTAAGATTATGTAACAACTTTTAGAATTATTTTCTATACCCAGTTTGCCATTAAAAATACTCATTATGTTAAGTTTTCCTCAGGTGTATTTGAAAAAAAAACTTCCTTCTTGTTTTATCTGTACTATAAGTTTGTATAAGGAATGAGCTGGATGCTGGGTTATATACTTCACTCACGATGCTATTTATGGTATAGTCGAGCATTGTGACAAACAAATAATTCAAAAAGAGAACCTTCTTATTTTGTAATTACAATTATTTTGAATTACATCTCCAGGTATTATTCTTCCTACCTAGATTGTTAGTTATTTAGTATTTAAGTTATATGGTCTTTCTTTCTGGAATGTTATGATGAACTCAAATGGACCTGTTTAACATACAAAATAATTTCCATTTAGTAAATCCTTTTTGAGCATCACACATTAGCTATTTGAGTTGGGGTTCGTTTACCACTTGGTACACTAGCATACATTTGGTCTTGGAATGAGTCCCCATAAGCCATACAATAATTATAATGATCTTCCATAGGAACAGGAGTCTCTACAGGAATTTTATGTTGCCATGTTGGAGGTGCACTTTGAACTCCAGAGCGAGTATGAATCCAATGCTTCTGACTGCCTTGTATGTTGTCAGTGTAATTGCTACTTGATGGTCCATGTATGTCATCTTTATGTTTGCTGGGTTGCCAAGACTGAGAAACATCATAACCCTCATCTTGCCAGCTTTCTTGTACAGTATGAGAATATGGAGGAGGAAATTTAGGAACTATTTCAGAATAGTTGGTATCATAGAAGTGTTCATCATTGTTGGACTCTGGAACATAGTTATAAGGTGGATGGCTTGGATGTACAGGAACCCTAAATAAAATAGAAAATGAATACTGAAGAACAAGTTATATTCTTTTCTACTCTAGGCACAATGCCCGAAAGTTTGGGGGAGGGGGGTAGTCAATTAGATTGACCCCAGTATGCAACTGGTACTTAATTTATCGACCACAAAAGGGTGAAAGGCAAAGTTGACCTTGGCAGAATTTGAACTTAGAACGTAAAGACAGATGAAATACCGCTAAGCATTTTGCCCAGGTTGCTAACGTTTCTGCCAGCTTACCGCCTTAGAACAAAGTTATATTATAAGAGAAATTAGTTGTTTGTGGGCAAATGTAGCCAACTGAAAAATAACAAATATTTAAACTTTCAATATAAAATGTGTGCTGTGTGACACAAGAAAACATGATCAAAAGTGATATTTTACAATAAAGCATTCAAGTGATAAAAAATAGAGAGAAGGTAACTGTGATATCTGGTGATGAAAGTGAAGTGACTAAAAATTCATGCATTCTGACATTCAAAGTTGTAACTATAGATTAAACAGTGTAGTGACTAGATGGACACTAGTTGTATAGGCAACATTTAACACAAGTGCAGCTCTTGGTAAACAACTGTGCTTCTGGTGCTGACATAGATGATACAGAAAACTGCAGTATGAAACTCTACCTTCCTTTAACTGTTGGGTTCTTAGTCATAAATGGGGTCCTATCCAGGAATTGGAGAAAAGTGCATACCTTTCATGCTGAACAGTCCGAACCCCAGGTGGACGATTCTTATTCACAATAGCATATTCTACCTCTTGGTAAGGAAGCTGGTTAGGATTGGAACTGTAATTGCTCAACTTCTATAAAGATCAAAATGAAATCAATCAACAACTGAAGGGAAAAAAGGTGTGTTTGGCTGTGAAATTGATAATTACATCAAAATGTGGAAAATGGTTGGTATTGTTAATACATTTAATATTTTTGATTTATATATACAAAACTGCCTATTACAAAAAACTGAGTTGAAAAGAAACAAAAGTATAAAGTATCAGCTATAATATTTTATTGATCAGGCTTGTATATAGTTATGGAAGGGATCCATGTATGTGGTAAGCCACACCTCATCAATAAACTTTTCAGGATTAAAACTAAACTGTTTAAATCACAGCTAGTTATTCTTGCCCACATAGTAAGACGGTTTGAGAAGGCTATGAATACTGAAACTTCTCTTCAAACATATCAATAATGTTTTTTTTAAATTTAGGCACAAAACCAGTAACATTTTAGGGGAGGGGATAAGTCAATATCACAAACCAGATTAGTACTTGATTCGTACTTTATTTCATCAACCCTGGCGGAATGAAAGCAAAGTTGGCATTTGCAGGATTTTAATTAAAAATGTAAAGAATGGTAACAAATGTAGTAAAGCATTTTTTTTTGTGCTCTATCCAGCTTGACATCTTGAACAAATGCATGGGCAACTGCTGGTCTTCCATAAACAACTTTGCCTGGACTTGTGCCTTGGAGGGTAACTTTTTAGATGCAATCCATGGTCATTCTAGAGGCAATCCCATGGTCATTCATATCCTCAGTAGTCTGTGATTACTGAGGATATGCAAATGCTTGAAAGAAATGAAACCAGTAACCTCTGCTGGATGGGTAATGTCAGTGTGCATATACAACAGGGTGTAAGTAATTTGAGAGAAAAACTGGGTATACTAAGCATCAGATGTAGCATGCAAAAGAGAGGACTGTACTGGTATGGCCATGTCATGCATATGTATGAAGATAGTTGCACAACAGATGCCAATCTCTAATTGTAGAGGGAACCCGTGGAAAGGGTAGGCCCAGGAAGACATTGGATGAAGTGGTGAGAAAGGATCTAGAGACATCAGGACTCACAGAGGGGATGACACAGGACTGAGATGCCTGGCGGTTTGCTGTGCTTGGAAAGACATGTCAAGCTAAGTATAGGCTGTCCCCTGCATCCCTCTCCAGTTGAGCATTCCTAACCTTGTAGGCTTGTAGGTATTGGTGCCACATAAAAAGCACCTGTACCAGTGCCATGTAAATGCATCCTTGCCAGTGCTGTGTAAAAGCATCCAGCACACTTTGTAAAATGGTTGGCATTAGGAAGGGCATCCAGCTGTAGAAACTGAACCAAAACAGACACAGAGCGTGGGCAGCTCTTCAGCTGGCCAGCACCTGTCAAACCGTCCAACTCATGCCAGCATAGAAAACATGTTAAATGATGATGTTTTACTTCAGATAAAAATAAAAGATGAGGAAGGTGTCCAAAAATTAAGTAACTACTGTCTTTAGACTATAACTAAGAATATTGTAAAAGGTACATACTCTCCTCTCCAAATCTTTCAAATGTTTCTCGTATAAATCTTCCTTATCTTCATGAGGGTAACGTCCTTGTCGTTCTTGATGTTTTCTTTGATGGTCCTCTCTTAGCTGCTGGATCTTGTCACTGCGATTATTTCCCATACCATTATATGGATAAATGTCCATAGCATGATGCTCTTTTGGGTACACAGCTCTTGGCTTATGAGGTTGAAATTTTACTTGAGACTGTGGTGAACGTTGATACTCAGAGAATCTATGTATATGTAATATATAAAAGAACATTAGTTAAATAACAATGAGGCTTAATTAATGGAATAATATACTCTCACAAAGATTTGCAAAGAGACAATTGGAAAGGTTACAAAAATTAAGGTTATAAACATTTTCATAAATGGTTTATAAACATGCCTTATGGTAAACTAGAATTCGCCTTCAAATCAATGATACATTTTAAAATAATATTTATAAGTATGATACAATACACAACTCAGATGGTCAAGTGAAGTTTGCTTTGCAATCATAGTATCTTGCGTTTCATTCCATTGCTGACCTCTATTGGATTTCAATAATTTTAAGGATCAGCCTTGTTACATTGTGTCATGTTAATTCTGCTTGAAACTTCTGTTTGGAATACATGTATTTGTGGAATACTCAACCACTTACATGCTAACTCAATAGGTTGGCAGTTCAGTTGAATAAGTATTAATGAAACTGATGGAATATCCATTTATACACAACCCATTTAACCCTTTAGCATTAAGTTTACTGTCAGCTGTAATGTTAATTTATTCACATTGATTTGAATTAACCATGCATTACCAAGCAGCTTCAAGATTTCAATAATGTGTTTGCTTATTTCTAAAATGACATTGTAGGGTAGATGTGAGAGGCAAGATCTGGTTTGAATATATTGTGTTGAGTCAAAAGTTTTGAAATATTTTGTTAACTTATTTGCTTTAGTCATCAAGTTACAACAAAAGTAGCCTTGCATTCAAAGTAGAGGCCATTGTGTTGCACTGTTTGAAGACACCTTTCTGCCATTTCTTTGATCCCATGCTGATACCAGTTCTTGTTCTTTGAGGCATAGAACCCCTTCACTGAAGCTTCCACCTCCTCTTGGTTGATGAAGCATCACAAGTGCAGTAAGTGAGTCATGGACCAGAACAAGTAATAATCCAAGGGAACTAGGTCTGGACTATATGCTGGGTGTGGCATTAAATTTGATTCCATCAAGTTCCTGGAGTTTATTCTGAGCTGTTTGATTTTCATGAGGTCTTGTGTTGTTTTGCTGTAGAAGAGCTCATGTTCTGTGAAACAATGCTGGATATTTTTTCCACACAATGGCATACGTTTGCTCCAGCTGTTGAAAGAACAGGTTGGAATGAACTAAGAAAATTATTCCCTCATAATTCCACCAGATGCAGAGCATTACCTTGTGTTTGAAACACCTTATTTTGATGACTGATTCTGGAAGCTGGCCCTTGCTTAACACTGCTTATGCATGTTAGGATTGTGGGAAAAATCTCCCTCAGATTATTACTTCTGTTCCATGGCTCACTTCCTGTGTTTGTGATGCTTCATCAATTAAGAGTGGGTGGAAGCTTCACTAAAGGAGGTCTTCACCTTGTGCAATGCGATGGCTTCTACTTTGAATGCTAGGCTGCTTTTATTTTAACTTGACAAATAAAGAAAAATAAGTTACCAAAATATTGCAAAACTTCTGACTCAACACAATAATACAGAATATTTGGACTGCATATGGCAAGTTTAAATGCTAAAGGATTAAAACAAAAAAATTTAAAACATAATTTCCAGTAACTTGCAATGTTTATTCTTAAAACAATATGGACTTTACGCATTCTGAGTGCTGAAATAAGAGTTAGTACATTTTTTACTTTAAATATTTTTCTTTTCAACATGTAGAGACCAAGTTGAACCAAACATACAGACTATATTTAGAAATGAACCCAGACTAAGCTGAATCAAGGACTCAGTGGATGGTTTTATAGTATTGCAATTCAAAGTATCAAACAGTTCCATAATGAATGTAATGTTTCCATGTGAAGTAATAATCTTCCCGTCTTTTGAACTACAGCCTGGATATATGTGCAGAGAACTGGAAGCAACATATACTGTATGAACAAGCCTTTTGCTTGCATAGATCATGCAACGTATCAAGAGGCCTGGAGATGCTTTCATGATGGACTACAAGCAAATAGTATCACCCACATGAGCAAGGGCATTGTTTACAACAATGAACACACATGAAGGCAAGGAAAATTACAAACTCACGAACACATACATATATACACGTGTGTGTTTATATATAACTGGCCAGGGTTCAATTTCCCACTTGGGAAATACTTATTCAGGCTGACCAGAGCCTTGTGAGTGAATTTGGGGGATGTAAACTGAAAGAAGCCTGTTGTATATGCATATATAAATATATCTATGTGTGCATGTCTTTGTGTCTATATTTGTCCTCCGTACTGCTTGACAACTGGTGTTAGGGTGTTTACAGCCCTGTAACTTAGTGATTTGGCAAAAGAGACTGATAGAATAAGTACCAGGTTTTAAAAGAAAAAATAAGTACTGGGGTCAATACATCTGACTAAAAAGATTTTTCAAAGCAGTGTCCCAGCATGGCTGCAGTCTAATGACTGAAACAACTAAAAGATAAAAGATATATATATATATAAAATGGCTCATTTCAATTTTCACCTACTAAATTCATTCACAAAGCTTTTGTTGGCTTGGACCTATAGTAGAAGACACTTGCCCAAGAGGCCATACAGCAAGATTGCAGTTTAGAAAGCAAAGTTCTTAACCACACAGCTATGTCTGTGCTCATGAGGTAGAAATACATAATAAAAAGACAAACAAGTTGCCATAATATATATGGTTAAAGTGGTTTTTAACTGGATGTTCAGTTAAAGTTGAGAAGTCTGTTGAAAATAGCTGCTGTTGTAATGATATGAAGCCTCCCATACTGGCAGGAATTACTAACATTATCTGTTCTTCAACAAATTTTTTTTAAAGCTTTAACTTTCTCATATTAAAACTACTTCAATCCAAATCAACAAAGGTTGTATAACCCAGTAGTCAGCTTTGACCAAGTAGTTCTATAGCAAACAGGTAGTGGACAACTGACAGCTCCATCTTCCCAGTTATACTATGTCTCTGCCTAGCTGACTAAAAAAAAAAAGCCTCTATGCAGTCACTCAGCCTACAAGAAATTGCAGTCGAATCTCTCACAAACACTAACTTACCATCTTAAAAAATTATACAATGACGGAACAAAGCTAACAAAGGTTGCTCAAACAGCTTGAAATGGCAGCCTAATCTTCCTCAAGTCATACTCTACAGTCTTAGAAAAAAAGACAATTTAATAGACCAAGATATACGATACTCCGTACAAAGTTGGATTGGCTGTAGTTGGAATTTGGTCAATATTGATGTTAACCTACTTTTAATTTGCTAAAACAAAATATCAATCTTTACTTATTCTGATCTCCTCGGGGATTTTTCCAATTTTTGTCCATTTCTAATATTTCAGAAGGTGGTTTTTCATTTTTCTGTTTGCTTGCATTTTCATTTGAATCTTTGCTTCCTTTGTCTTCTTTGTTACTTTTATTAAACCTGGTGAAATAAGCCACAAATAAAATCTTATACTTTTCAAGGAATGTGTATTTAATAATGTTATAATAGACATTTTCAATGGCAAAAAAGACTAATATTTAATAAACATCCTAACAGTACCTATTATTTTGGATAGACCCTGAAATAGAATATGTAACTTATAGATTTTAAGCATAAAAGATTTAAATTAATCTCAATCAATTTTGATAAAAGCATAAATTATATTAAAATACAATTTCAAAAAATAAAAGAAGTTAAACTTCAAATAACTTTTAGTTAATATTTTTTAATTGAAAATAATCATATCAATAATATTTATTAAGTGAAACTTTTGTTATTCTAAATAGGTTATGTCATACTTGAAAATTCCTTTAAGAAATCCACCACTTTTACGATTGTCTCGCTCCTTCTTCTTGTTTACTTTTGGTTGAGAATTTTCTTTAATATTAGGTGCATCAGTGTTTGAAATGGAAGTATAAATGGGATGTGGGGCATAATTTTGGCCCACAACTGAACCAGAATCACTGTTTTCTTCTTCCACTATAGAAAAAAAAAAAGTATTACATCTTTACAATCATCATTTAATGTCTGTTTTCCATAAAATATTTTATAAAAGACACACTTGTTAACATGCTATTCTAAAAACAGCATGTTACAATATATATGCTAAAGTTATATACATCATCATCATTTAATGTCTGTTGTCCATGCTGGCATGGGTTGGACAGTTTGACTAGAGCTGGTAAGCCAAGGGGCTGTACCAGACTCCTCTCTGATTTGGCATGGATGTCCTTCCTAATGCCAACCACTCAGAGTGTAATGAGTGCTTTTACATGCCAATGGCACATCTTCCATGACTATGATTTCACTTGGCTTGATGGGTCCTCTACTTAAGCACAGCATATTGCTAAAGGTTTTGGTCATTTGTCAATGCCTCTTTGAGGCCCAACACTCAAAAGGTGCATTTTATGTGCAGATGATAAAAATACATAACAATGGTGCTGTCAAAGTGTGCAACCAGGTAGGAAAAGTTTTATCAAAATCATTTCACAGAAAACTGAGAAATCCTAAATTTCACTCTTCAGCTATTAGCATGGTTCTGGGTGTACAATATATATAGACATCCAACTATTAAAATTTCCTTTTCAAAAACAAACTGCCCATTCCATTCTCCTCTCACCCACCTTTATACCTTCAGCTCCAACTCTTCCAGTTACTCCCCTCTCTCCCCTCCTCTCTCTGTAAATACAATTTTATCACTCAAACCACTTTTGCAGCTATCCCACAACTTTTTATTCATTTCTTACCTTCAACCTATTTGAAAATTTGAGTATGTTAACACTTCATTCCACTACCATCATTCCTTTCATCACTCTCCCTCCTAGTTTTTTTTTTTTTTAACCCTAGTTCTTATCATTGTCATGGCTTCAACCCACCTGCCCTTAATAAGTCTACATTATACAGTAGACACACAAACATTAACTTATTTTAAATTACCCACAGATATGTTATAGTTATATCAACATTTTCCGACTGTGTACAACATAACTATATATTTGGGTGTAAGATATATAATATAAACAATTTTTAAAAACATTCAAAGGAAGCTAGGAGCCAGGTATATTTAACTAGAGGAGAAGCAGAAAAGAAGTTTGCCAATGTTCTGTGGTGTGAGGACCAGAAGCTTCAAGTGTTTCAGATGTTGTTGGAGAGAGGTGTGTTTGTATGGATGATGGTTCATTTGCACTTAGTGATTCTGCAAAGAAAGAGGCTTGGAAGTGTCACTATGAAAGGTTGCTAAATGTAAAGAATGCATGGGAGAAGGAGAGTAATATGTAAACCTAAAAGAGGACCAGCTATCCGAAAAGATAGCAGATTGGTACATAAAGTAATTAAGGATGTGGAGACCAGGAAAGCCTCTGGCTCATCAAGAACTGTTGCTGAGATGTTTAAAATGTCTGGCAGAGTGGGATATGGTCTGGTAACACATATAGTTAATCAAGTTGTCCATGAGGGAGGCATACCCAATGACTGGTATAGCAGTATTACAGCCAACTGCTATGAACGTAAAGGTGATGCCTTAGACAGAAATTGCTGGGCCAGGACACGAAAGTTACAGAGAGAATCCTAGCTCAACTAATTAGGATGAGAGTTAGCTTAGATGAGATGCAGTTTGGTTTAGTACCAGGATGAAGCACTACAGATGCTATCTTCCTAGTAAGGCAACTGCAGGAGAAGCATTTAACAAAAAATAAACCTCTAATACTTGTCTTCTGTTAACATGGAGAAAGCCTTTGACAAGGTACCCTGTTCTTTTATCTGATAGTCAATACAGAAGCTAGGGATAAATGAGTGGTGGTGAGAGCTGTACAAGCCATGTGCAGGGATTCTGTCAGTAAAGTGAAAGTCAGCAATAAGTAAAGCAACAAATTTAGTGTACAGGTAGGAGTTCACCAAGGATTAGTATTCAGTCCCCTCTTGTTTATCATAGTCCTCCAGGCCATAACAGAAGAATTTAAGACTGATGACCTTGTTCTTATTGCTGAATCCTTACCAGAACTAGAGTAGAAATTTCAGGTGTGGAAGCAAAGCTTGGAATTTAAGGACATTAGAGTTAATTTGACAAAAACCAAAGTTCTAGTAAATATGAAAGCAGATGAATCACTAATCCCTTCAGGAGATGAACTTGTTCTATATGTAGAAATGGTGTAAACAGAAATTCCATACAGTGTACCCAGTGCAAGTTATGGGCACATAAGAGGTGCAGTGGTATTACAAGAAGGTTAACAGAGGAAGTAGTCTTTGGGTGTGGCAGATGAACAGGCACAATAAATACTAAGAATGTACAGGAAATAGATTAGGGCAGGGTGGGTGGGGAGATCCTTAGAAGTAGTAGAAAGCTTCCATTACCTAGGTGACCAAGTTAGCAGTGGAGGAGGATGCTCTGAAAGTGTAGTTGCTAGAATAGGAATGGGCTGGGCAAAGTTCAAAGAACTACTACCATTTTTGGTAACAAAGGGACTCTCCTTGAGATTGAAAGGAAGATTGTATAATACCAGTGTATAGACAGCTATTATACATGGCAATGAAACATGGGCTGTGACTGCAGAGGACATCAGATGTAGTATGCAAGAGAGAAGACTGTGTTGGCTGATCTCTAATTGTGGAGGGAACCTGTGGGATGAAGTGGTGAGAAATGATCTTCAGATGTTGAGCCTCACAGAGGAAACAATAAGGGACCAAAACTTGTGGCGATTTGCTATGCTTGAGAAGACATGTCAAGCCAAGTAAAATTGTGACCATTCATATATACAGGCATGTCCTTTACAGCTTCTCACACACATACACACACAATCTGCCTTTTGTCAAAACTCTCCCATAACCCATCTTTCCAACACCTACCCACCATCCCACTCTCACTCATATGCCAAACTGCACAATCTCCATGCCCTCACATATCTAATATACCCCAGTCTCCACCACTCCAACTTCTCTCACCATTACTTGTTACAGTACCTCTTCCCCTTTCCTAAACAGCTCCCCTTACACTCTTATGGAACATTCCCCTCAATCCCCTCAATAACACATGCACCCCACCCACTCTACTCTCTGGGTAGGTCCGAATGCAGCACCATCTATTTCTCTCTCTCAATTTTTCTCTCTAACTCTTATCTCTTCTTCTTTTTCCTAATGGGACAGCCAAGTGTCTCCTCTATAATAAGACACCCATCTCTATCTCTCTATCATATTCTAACCACTTACCTCGCACACAACCACTTCCCTCAGTTCCACTTTTCTCTCAGCTGAGAGGTCTCCACCTTGCAAGTTACTTGGCAACCCCAATGGTATTGGTACCATGTAAAAAGCATATGATACACTCTCTAAGTGGTTGGCACAAGGAAGGGCAACTAGCCTTAGGAACCATGCC
>JAOPJW010000002.1:21255423-21270646 GCA_027122535.1 Octopus maya | reverse complement strand
GTGATGTGTTGTGGTGTGTGTGTGTGAGAGAGAGAGAGAGAGAGAGAGAGAGAGAGAGCGAGAGAGCGAGAGAGACCATACGTAAATAACTTTGCCAGGGAACTTTCATACCAGATAGTCAAAAGCTTTACTGATAATTTGCCTAACTTTCCATGAGAAAAACATTATTCATGTCCAGCATAATATAAGTAGTTCTTGGGTAGATCTGGCTCAAAAGAAACTGAATAGGAAGTTGTTTACAACAGTCTCCATCACCTTTAAGATGTAAGTTAACTGATTAGCTGATGGGATAAGATATTGTTTTTCATTACAATCAAATAGTCATGTTTTCATGACAAATATTCAGAGTGACAGGGACAAACTGGAGTGTTTATTGAAGATAGGAGCAAGAGGCAAATTTGTAAATACAGTTAAAAGATAACAAAATTAGAAAGTAACCACCATGCTGGGATGAAAGATTTGGAGTTTTCAATTAGCATGCCAGACAAAATACTGAGTGGCATTTTTTTCTGTCTTTATGTTCTGAGTTCAAATTTTACCAAGGCTAAATTTGCCTTTCATACTTTCAAGGTCGATAAAATAAGTCGCAGTTGAGCACTGGGGTCAGTGTAATCAACTAGCCCCTCCCACAAAATTTCAGGCCTTGGGGATAAAATGTACTATGACTGTGTTTGTCCCCCACCACTACTTGAAAACTGGTGTTGCTGTGTTTATGTTCACATAACTTAGCAGTTTGGTAAAAGAGACCAATAAAAAAGTACCAGGCATAAAAAAGAAAGAACTGGTGTTGATTTCTTCAAGGTGGTGCCCCAGTGTAGCAGCAGTCGGATGATTGAAAAAATAAAAGAACCACCAAATTCCTTAGTAAAACTTAAAGTTAAAGGAGATAACTCTTGTACCTCTCAGTTGCATTATCTGCCAGAAATAGCAACCCAAATACTTTTAAATCAGATCCCAATGCTGGATATTCAAGAACCAAATGGAGGGCAGATTTTCAATCCTGGGATCATCCTGATTCCAAAAAGGTATAACATGTCTATGTAGAGAAAATATAGACAGATATAGGAGTCCAAGACAGAAAATTTCGCTTTTAATAATACAGATGTTATTTGAGCATTTTCAGATTTCTAGTCAGTACAGTAAAAATTGCAATCATAGCAATGGTTGCAATCCATCATGAGGATTAGTATATTTAACAATACCCCATGATAAACAATAATCAATATTGTTTCCTTTAAATTCCCAGATTTTTGCAGTGATAGATGTTGATTTCATTGTATCTCTCTTCCAAAATATTTGGAGGTGATATCTTCTTGGTTTAAAATTTCAAGTCATAGTACCTATGTAAATGAAAGTTAGTAGATTCATTTGTGTTATACTGATATACAATATTTTTAATTAAGCATTTGTCAAGCAGGCACTCAATTGTTTTTCTTACACTTGCACACAAGTTAGTTAACTTGGGAAGGGGGAATCAGGCAGGATACAGAGTCAGTGGTGGTGAGTGAAATGTGTAATTTTTTTAAACTAAGTTTTTTTCTTCCATTATTAGCCCAGATATAATGTTTTTACATGATTAGTTGAAGGGGAGGGCGAAGAGCAAAAAAAAAGAGAGAAAAAGAGGGTAAAGCAAAGAGTGAGAGTGCTATGTATTAAGTCTATAAAATTGTGCATAAAGGATATATAAAGTGTATATATAAGGTGCATTAAATAACCATCGGATTCCAATTTCCTTCACTTTTCAATTATTAGCAGATGAGCAACTATCTTTTGATAGATACAACACAGATTATGCTTTCAGGTTTTTTGGATAAAGTTTTCAGAAATAGCCCAATAAGTTTGCCATTAATTCCATGAAATATTCACAGGTCCCACTAGTTATTATTATAAGGCAAGCTGGCAGAATTGTTTGCATGCTGGGCACAATGCTTAGTAGCATTTTGTCCATCTTTATAGTCTGAGTTCAAATTCCACTGAGATTGACTTTGCCTTTCATCCTTTCAGAGTTGATAAAAGAACTACCAGTTGAGCACACTGGGGTTAATGTAATCAACTCCCCCCAAAACTTGCTGGCCTTGTGCCAAAATTTGATACCATGAGGCAGTGAGCTAGCAGAATCATTAACACACTGGGCAAAATGCTTAGTGGTATTTAGTCCAACATTACGTTCTGAGTTGAAATTACGCCAAGGTTAACTTTATCTTTCATCCTTTCAGGATTGATGGAATAAGGTGCTATGGCTTTTTGTCTGACAAAACTTCGTCAAACATCTTTTCATCCACATCTTTTTGTCTGATGACTTTTTTGTCCAACGACTTTTAGTCCAATTTTAATTAAACTCTTTAGAAAACAAGGTGGAATATCTCTAATGATATATTCACAGAACTATAATGAGCCTCATTATAAGACTGTCATTATCGTTCTTTTTCCTTCTCTGTTAACAGTTTTACTTTCTCTTTTTCCTTCTCTCTCTTAAGCATAGTGCTGTGTATAGAGAATGCTGCAAATTTAGTGTATACATTTTTAATTTACCCATCCCGAAATGACAAAGTTCATAGTATCGGCCAAAAACAAAAGAAAAGTAGTTGATGAAAGTAATTACATCTACGATTTCATTCAAGCAATGCAAAACTAGGAAAAGAATACTAGAGATGTAAGAAAAGGCTGTGTCCAGTGTGAATTCACATGGTAATGAAAAACAATGAGCCGAAAATTATTTATTTTTCTAGTGAGCATCTTCATCCAGCTGATGTAGATTTGTTAAATGCAAGAAAGCAGTTAGAGAATCATGAAGTGGTGGAAAATATAGCAGCAAGTTTTCATAGCGTAATAGCAGATAAGTTTACACAGCTAACAGAAAATACTTGCTCTCAACTTCCTCATTTGCCTGTACTTTCAAGGTGCAGACAAAAAGATTTCTGAATTTTCCGCTAATCCAGGGGTTAGAACTGGTTTTGAAATACCTGAAGAATATTGTAAACTTGATAATGGCAAACAGTTTCTGAGATACAATTCATAGTAGTATTTGCATCAGAAAGTGCTCTTCAGGATATAACATCATATTGTCATTGGGCATGTGATGGAATGTTCAAAATTGTGCCAAAACAGTGGTTTCAACTGTTTAGCATTCATGTACAAGTTCAGTTAAAGGTAGCAGTTTTCCATGGGTCTTTGCATTACTGCTAAATAAAACAAAGCAGACATATGAACTATTTTCCAAGCAATTGAAAATTAGGCAACCTAATGCATATCTGCTTGATCTCATGGCAGATTTCGAAGCTGTAATTCATAAGGCATTTAATTCATCATTTCCTAATTCATCTGTGGTGGCATGTTTGTTTCATTTGAGCCAATCAGTATTTTGAAAAATTAGATTTAGGCTTCAACGAAAAATACAATAAAGACTGAATTCTGTCTTAAAATTTGATGTTTTTCAGCATTAGCCTTCCTACCCATTGAATATGTCAAAGAGGCCTACGAAGAATTAATAGACAATGAAGAAATACCCGCTGAATTTATTGCTTACTTTGACTTGACTTACATAGGCAGTGTGAGAGGACATGGTGCTAGATGGAGGAGAGAACCATCTACATTTCCGATAGCTGTATGGAATGTTAATCAGTGTATTCTTCAAGATCTTCCAAGAACAAATAATTTTGTGGAGGGGTTTTATTCTGCAATAAAGTATTCAGCAAGTAGAGCACATTTGAATATTTGGAAATTAATCAAAACTCTAAAGGAAGAGGAAGGGTTTGTTCAAAGTAAAATGATTCAAATTCTTCAAGGAGATCCATCAAGTTCATGTACACAATATCAAAGAATAACTGAATACCTCAAAAGATCGGTCAACATGAAAAATAGATTTTTTGAAGAGTGTGGCATATAATTTGCATCAATTTTAAGTGATCATAATAAACCATTAATTATATCTTATTACTTTTTTAAAATGACTTTTCTTAAAACACATTTTTCCAGTATTTTACTTGAATCCTATCAATAAAATTCTCAATGATTATTTGATTTTGATGTTCACCTTGTTTTTTAAAAAGTTTATTTAAAATTGAACAAAAATTCATTGGACAAAAAATTCTTTGGACAAAAAGATGTCAGACCAAAAATTGTGGACGAAGTGATGTTGGACAAAGTGACATCAGGCAAAAAGTCAGGTCATGATGAAATAAGTACCAGATGAGCACTGGGATCAATGTAATCGACTAGCCTCCTCCCACAAAATTTCAGGCTTTGTGCCTATATTAGAACAGATCATTATTATTATTATTAAGCTGGTGAGCTGGCAGAATCATTAGCACACTAGGCAAAATGCTTAGCGGCATATCCATCTTTAAGTTCTGAGTTCAAATTCCGCTGAGGTCGACTTTGCCTTTCATCCTTTCGGGGTTGATAAAGTAAGTACCAGTGAAACACTAGAGTCATTGTAATCGACTAGTCCCCTCCCCACAAATTTGAGGCCTTATGCCTCCAGTAGAAAGGATTATTATGATTACGTGTAACTTCTTTTGAATTCTGCATCTTTTCAATAACTTGCTGGGTGTCACCCTGAAACCTGGGGCAAAATTTGGTAATATGCACATTTAACAATAAACTGGCTTCCATCTGTCATCATAAGGGCATAAACAAAACAGTAAACATCTTTGAAAGTTATTTCAATGGATAATGTCCTTCTCAAGACATGTAGTGTCAGTCAACACTATTTTCTCTGTAACTCTTGCAGGGATGGCTTTCCAGGTATCTGATCCCTTTTTCATCATTCCAAGTGCACCGGCAACCACTGGTATTGTACAGGCCTTACAATGTCTCATTTTTCCAATTTCAATTATCAGCTCCTTGTATTTACTGAGTTTTCACAATTCTTTCCAGAAGACACTATGATCAGATTTTCTTGTGTCAATTAAAGGCATGTTTTTATTTTATGGTCTTTTACAATTATATCAGCTCTTCTGGCTGTGACCATTCTGTTGGTGTTCTGTTTTTATGCCATAAGAACTGCATATTACCCAATATAAATAAATATTGTCCTACTCTTGTCATGCCATTTCTGATGACACTGGCATGAAAGCTGTGCATTGAAAAATACTGGTCTTGTGCAGGCAAAATGAAGCCCTCACTCTCTGCTCATGAAATATATTTTGAAGTTACTTTTTATTTCTTAAACACTTCTGTCCTTTTCTGTCGTTATTATTATTATTGTTGTTGCTGCTAATATTATCATTATTATTATTGCCTACCACTACTTTTGTTAAAGCACTGCATATCATGAATGTTTGGAAAATCAGTTTCAGTCGTAGCAGTTTTACATGAGCTACTATAGGCATGACTAGTAGAGTAAGGTCTAACAGAGTGTGTTTGGGTTATACTCATGCCCGAATCAATGCTGTTATTACTAAGGAAGTGTTTATTAATTTAGATATGATCAATAGTTATGATATTATTGGCTAAATTTGGTGCAGTAGAGAAAGAGATCTTAATAGGATGTGTATTAAAGATTCTTCTATATTTACTAGAAGGAAGAAAATGACATTCTAAAGGACTAAAAAATTTCTTCACTAGTTGCATTTATTGCACCAGGAGGGTTATACCACAAAACTTCATTTTTATGTAACCAATATTGGTGTTGAGTATGATTGTCATTTTTACTGTTATTTTCCTTATCATCATTATTATTATTATTATTATTATTATTATTATATAGGTGACAAGCTGGTAGAATCATTAGCATACTAGACAAAATGCTTAGTAGCACTTCTGTCTTTATGTTCAGAGTACAAATTCCGCAGAGACTAACTTTTGCCTTTCATTCTTTAAGGATTGATAAAATAAGTACCAGTCAAGTACTGGGGTCAATGTAATCAATCGACTTACCCCTAACCCCAAAATTCAGGCATTGTACTTATAGTAGAAAGGATTATCATTATTATTATTATTATTATTATTAATTTTAGTGTTTTTATGATTATTATTAGTAGTAGCAGTAGTATTACACTATTACAATTAACATTATTATTCATATTCTTCTCTTTAATCCTCTTCCCATTATTGTTTATGGCTTGTGAGGGCTGTACAAGTCATATACAAAGATGCAGTAAGTAAAGTGAGTGTCAACAATGACTTCAATGATGAATTTAACATAAAGGTAGGAGCTCATCATGGTTTAGTCCTTAGTCTTCTTTTCACCATAGTTCTACAGGACATCACATGGCTGTCCATAGGAACTATATGTTGATGAAGTTCTCAAAGTTGAATCTATAGTGGAATTAGAGAGGAAATACCAAGCATGGAAGCTAAGTCTAGGATCAAGAGACTTCAATGTAAACTTAGAAAAGGCAAAGGTTTTAGGAAGTAGGAAAGAGAACAGGACCCTGGCATCTTCTGCTTGACATGCAGACACAGAGTAAGGATAAACTCCATATGCTACATCCAATATAAGCTATAGATACACAAAAGGTATAATGGAATCGCAGACAGAATAAAAGTAAGCTTTATATGTGACATGCACTGGAGCAGTATGTACAAGCACACTAGAAATAGATTCTTTTATGACTCACTAGAAGTAGCTGATAGCTTTCATTACCTAGGAGATGCAATTAGTATGAGAAGTGGTTGCTCTGAAAATATAGTAGCCAGGTTAACAACAGGTTGGAGTAAGTTCAGGGAGCTACAATTGTTGTGAGCAACAAAAGTGTTTTCCTTCAGAGCAAAAGTTACAAGTGAAAGGTAGACTGTATGACACTTGTGTTAGAATTGTGATACTTCAAGATGAGCCAACAGCAACAGCAGTATGTAGCTAAAAGTAAACAAGAGAAAACCTTCAATGGGGTCCCTCCATTGTCATCTGATGGTGACTGAGGAAGCTTGTGGTCAAATTGCCTGTAAGAGTTTTATGTGCTGCTAACAGAGGTGCTGTCCGCAAGGTGGGAATTAGTACTAGGTATAAAAGATAGAGGTTCATCATGGCTCAGTTCTTTATCCCTTCCTATTCATCATAGTTCTCCAGGCTATAAGAGAAGTTAAGACTAGATGATCATGGGAACTCCTACAAGCTTATGTTCATATAGCTGCATCAGTAGAATTAAAAGAGAAATTCCTTGTGTGAATTGGAGTCAAAAGGCTTCAAAGTTAACTTGGCAAAGACTAAAAGTTTAGTAAGTAGGAAAATAATAGAGAGGACTACTTCCAAGAAGGAAATGGAATTGTTTGATATACAGAAAAAGAGTACATAGAAATTCCATGCAGTGTACCCAGTGTAGACTATAGACACACAAGAGGTGCAGAGCTGAAGACCTGCCCATCACAGTGAAGCTGAGGTTCTGGAAACATAATGTGTATGTAAACAACTGGGCCCCTTGCCCAATTTCTCTCTGTTAAGTTTTCCCAACCCCTTCATTTCCTTATCACTCTTCTGCTGCAGAACTACACATTTCATATCCTTCTGTGTTACCAGTTATCTTACCCTCTTCATGAATCACTTTCTTTTGATGCCCATTCCTCATTCTTAACATTATATTTTCTATTGGTCACCCTTTCTGTACTCCTGGTTATCTTTCCCCATCTTCTGAATCACTTTCTATTGACACTTATACCACATTCTCACACTACCTCATATCTACCATCAACCACTTCCACCATTATTCACTATTCAGTACTTTCACCCTAATGTGCCTCCGACCATTTCTATCCCTATCACTATGTCTCTTTTACTCACCCACCAGCACCTGTGATCTCCTTATCTCTCACTCTTCCCCACCATCTACTGTATTGGTATTATTCTGCTCCTTTCTACCTTTTCCATACTACTTCTATTGATATCCATCCCTCATTCTTATCACCTTCCCATCAACTCATATTCCCCATCAACAACCTCTCCCTTCCAACCTTATTCTCCATTCACTACATTCACCCTTACCCAATCTATAACCATCTCTATCCCTTTGCACACACACATACACTTTCTTGCAGCCTTCATCCAGCTATTCTTGATCTTCTGTCCTCACATTATCTTCTATTCACGTTCATGTACCTTAAAGGTACACCATCATCTTGCTTTCCAGCACTACCCTAATTACTCTCACCTACCCTGTAGCAAGAAACCTGTTACTGTCCTTCTCTCATACTTTAGCTTCTCAATACAGAGCATAAAACCACTTCCCTCTCTACTATATCTCACTCAACTAAGAAGGCTCTTTGGACTTATTAGTTCCATAGCAACTTCACAAGTTCTGATGCCATGAAAGCATCTGTGTAAAATGGCTGGTGTTAAGAAGGGTATCCAACTGAAGAAACCATGCCAGAGTAGACATTGCAGCATAAAGCAGTCCTCTCATTGAATACATGCCATCCAGCATATGCCTGCTTGGAAGATAGACATTAAATGATGACACATTGATCACCTCCCTGAGTCACCAAATGATCTCTCCTTCTCTACCATCTTACACTATTCACTATACCTGTCTTTCCACACATAATTTCTTCTCACATTCTTCCTCTATTTACTGTATCATTATTATGATTCTGCTGCTTTTCAACTCACCCTTTCTTTCTATACTATCAGCCATCTACTCTCCTCTACCTCTCCCAACTTAAGTATCACAAGTTAACCTCTATCCAGCATTCCTTACATCCACTCCTCAACCTTACTGTCCCCTACTCTTTCCAACTGTCTCCATCTATCATCCCTCAGTACTTGTTTATTATATTCACTCTCACCCATTCCCCATCTCCAACCACACCTCCCCCCCCTGATACTTTGCAACCTCTACCCACCCACACACTTGTTCTATCTACTTCTTATCACCTGTCTTTTTATCTCTTTCCAGCTCCACCTTGGCCATTCCCATATTTTCTGCTATAATGTGAGTAGCCCTGTAGCTCCTCTACAGCAACAAACCTGTTCAACTCAGTCCCCTTCTCTCACACTTTAACTTTCATCTCCTAATATAAAGCTGCCTCCCTCTCTACTGTAGCCCTATTCAGTCAAAGTCTTGCAAAATTACTAAAGTCATGCAAGCTGCATGGCAACCTCACTAGTGCTGGCACCTAGTACATGGGAGTATGATGCAGGCCTCTGGCCTGTTGGATCCTGTCAAACTGCCCAACCTATGCCAGCATAGAACATGGATGTTAAATGATTGAATGATAATGAATTGATACAGTCAATTATATCAACAATGTCTGATCAAATCTGAAAGGATGGAATTCAAAGTATCTTGACAAACTTTCAATTCAGGAATGCAAGGAAGATAAACAAGATGCAATAAAGAAGCTATTTTGTTCCTGTTGTTCATGCCTGTATTGTTCATAACCTATTGCACACCAAGATTTTTGCAAGATATCTAAAGTGCAAACTGCATTGGGCTACTGAACGTAAGATAAGGGGTCACTATTTGTCAAGAATACAGTGTAACTATTAGCTGAAATTTTGAAATAACTAAATGTTCAGTACATTTGATTCTGTTAAATGTTTATAATATCTATAGCTGTGATTAAATTGAAACTTAGAAGGAACTTAATAAGATTACTAAAAATTAGAATATTAACATGTAACACAAAAATACAAATGATAGTCATGTGTAGATGCTCCCTGTAATCATCTGAGTCCTAAGAACATACAAAGAATTTGTTTTCAAGCAAAGCTGGACGTCATATCAGAGCCCATCCCTTTCCAAACAATGAAGAAATCTGAATTCAACAATGTTAATGAATATTTGTCAGATTGTTTTTATTTGTACCTATTGATAGTATTCACTTGTAACTAGGCAGGCTGGGTTGTTTGAGATGTGTCTTAGTCTAGGACACAGTCCAATGATGGCAATTAAATCCAAATTATAGCTCCTTAGGCTGGCAGTCTGACAACCTATCAACTCAACCATTTCTCTAGAATTTGACTCTTGCTAAACTTTTACTTAAAGAAGTCAAACATTAAATAGGTGCAGACAAAGTTATGGGGTTAGAAAGTTCACCTCATAACCATGCAGTTTGGGAATTTGTTCCACTTGGGAGAGTGCCTTTTATTATAGTCCTGGATAAATCAATGCCTCAGAAGTGAATTTCATGTGTGTGTATTAGAGTATGCATGTCTGTTTGAGGTGAATCTGATATTCCAGTTTTGTTTGTCATTCTTTGAGCAAAGTGGTGATATGATGTTTACAATCCTCACTGACATTATGATTGGTTGCTCTGTGCTTTCAAAGACATTTGGAACAAAAAAAATTCTTTACTTGAAAAACAGAGAAAGGTTGATGAAGAGCATCCAGTTGTCCAATCCCATCTGAAGTAAATCCCCATGCAAACCCATGGAAAAATGAACAAATGAGATTAAAGAGATTGGTTTTCTCAGGTGTCACCGACATTATCATCTAATCATTATCATCATCACTTAATGTCCATTTTTCATGCCGGCATGGGTTGGACAGTTTGACAGGATCTAACAAGCTGCAGGGCTGCATCGAGCTCCAGTGTCAGCTTTGGCATGGTTTCAAATGCCAACGACAAATAAGGAATGTTTCACAAATGTGCATGTCATCTTTGTACAGGGGCCAGGATAATCTGTGTATTAATCCAATTTTAGTATATGTGGATTACAATGTGAAGAAATTTACTTTAATATATTTTGTATAGTAAAGCATTATACTCCAAGAAAACTGGTGATGTTCTGCATCATTAAAAAATATACAAATAATTCAAACAATAGAACAAGAATTATATACTTTATAGTTAATATTTTCCTTCAAAATAATGTTAATGAAATTTCTAACAGTGTGTTTTTGTTTTTTTGTATGTTTTACTGAAAAATCTAACAAAATTAATTATAGAATATTGAATCAAGTATTGGTATGATTGATTAAATATATATTGAAATATTATATCCGGACCCCAAAGAGTTTCCAGAATGAAATTGTAAAACAATGAGACAAGACAAAGAAAAACTTTTCTGTATGAATCCCATAGAAAAATGGATGCTAACTCGAAAATAATTATAAATTCATTTGAACTCTGTATTTCTCGCTTAAGATACCTTGATTCAATCAAAGAGGAGGATATAATTTCTTGATATTTCTCAAAAGAAAAATCTTGAAGATAAATAATATTGGTAATCATTACATTTTAAAATCACATTGACTGATAATTAAATAATTGTACATGTAATTTTAATCAGGAATTAATAAACTTCTTAAAATGTAACGGGTTGCAAAACCTTAAAAATCTTTTTTCAAATCCAAACTAATACTGAATGAAGAAGATTCTAAGACAACTTCTCAAATATTACTGCTGATATTGTTGTCACAATAACTAACCCTACTTATTCCATTAGAGTAGTTGGAAACAGGAAGAAAACATTTTCTAACAACTATGAAAACTTCACTTTCATAAGAAAGTAATTCCTTTAAAATGTTATATATTCAATGTATTGTTATCCGCTTTATGTACTTATGTTTACTCCCTTACAGTTTTAATTGATTTGATGCCTTACTTTTCAAATACTAATGAATAAGGCCATTCCTTAACTGAATAGCCCTTTTGGAACTATGACAATGCGACATTAATATACATATTACTTCAGAGGATTTACATCAGGGGTTCTCAACCATTTTTATCTATGGACCCCTTTGATCACTATTTTATTCTGGTGGACACCCCCATAGACATTTGCTCTCTAAAAACTAGTTTTATAGATACTTCTTCCAAAATTCCTATTTCGTTTTCAATACATTGACATGTGTAGGTTGAACTATGTAAAACATTAGAGAAAGAAGCCTGACTGTTTCTTGCAATACATACTAATACATTCTAAGCAAAAATTTTTCAGGGGCTCCTTAAAATACTATCGTGGATCCTCCAATTTACTATTTTGTTGTGTCGACACCAGTTGAGAACCACTGATTTACATAATAATTGATATGACATAATTAAATCAATCTTCGAAATTTCAAATAATAATGTATACTAAATTTGATGAAAATATGTCTATAAGAATATTAACAATTACGTAGTGACTTTAAAATGTTATAATCTTTTAAATTTGATCAAATGATTTAACAAAAAGTAATACACATATTTAATCATACAGACACAAATTAAACAAATATTGCCATATCCGAATCAATTTGACAAGGGAAAGCAGTCTCCAAAGGTTGAATAATTTTTAAAAATAGAAAGAAAAAGACTAATTTCTTTATCTTACCTTTCCAGTGGCTTTTTTGTATCTAATCACAGCTTTTTCAATAAGTTCTTTCACTGGTAAATAGCCATCCCCACATGGGACTATCACTTTGACATTGTCAAAACACACGGTGACTTTCATCTGGTCATATTAAACAGCTGCTGCACTTATTTCAGCTCTTTGAAAAATCTTACAAGATTGTTAAAAATATCCAATTTGAAATCCAACTCAAAGAAAACATCCCGAGGATCTTCGCGTTAACTTCCTCATAGTATTTAGATGTTTTATCAAGTTCCTGATAGATTATACTTTCTTCATTACACAGCTGACAACAGCAGAATCCCCCAACAAAGTTATGAGTGATGTTCAAGGTGCGAAAGAAATAGTTGGGTCGTCTCTTTTAACAAGCAATACCAAGTTTGGTCAATAACAACTCTTAACACAGAACCTAAGAGGAATAAACAAAAGAATATTGTTAAAAGTAACTCTAACAAAGCTTTAAAAGTAGAACAGAAATAAAATGAATAGTTAATTTAAAATTTTGTACCAATTTATTTTAATTCTGAAATACTTGATGAAATTTTTCAAAGGTTTTATTAAAAGAATGAAGAAAATGCTTAATACTTTTGTTAAACAACTTCAGTAACTAAAGTCATAACTAAAATAAAAAATTCAACTATGATACATTTATCACAGTCGCAAGATACAGTCGTGACTGGTCAACATTTTGAAAAATGTCAATTATGAAACAACTTTAACAACTTTATTGAAATGCTTATTACAGGAAGAGAATCGGTTTTTTTTTTTCAGAGCCCTTATAATCCATTGGTTCAAACATAAAATCGAAATTATGTCGAAAAGAAAAAGATATTTTTCCCCTTCGAGACATATAAAAAGTAGGAGTTTAGAATTGCCGATATATCTTGGGCTGGGGGTGAAGTTTAATGTTCATGTCTTTCCCTAGAGTATTAGAAATATACATATGAAATTATTTCAGCGGAAGTTGAAACCCGATCTTGAATTCAGATCGTCATGAACTTACCTTAGAGACACAGAATCACTAAGTAGAACACTATATTTTAATGACGAGTAGGGACACAGTATTTCGTTATGCAACCATAATAACTATATTTTAAGCGATAAGTAAAAATGTCATAAGAATCCGTGTTAAGTAAAATCTGGGCTGGTGTAGATTATTCACTCCCTCCCAGGCTGATCATTCAAAAGAGAGAGATTTCTGATAATTATAATAATAATAGAGTCAATTTGTAAATGTTTAGATTCTTTTGCAAGAATGTCATTATAATATCAGTGAGAAAAATAGTAAAAATAAAGAAATAGGAATACATTTGCATTGTAAAAGTACGACAGAATTATGGAAGTTATAGCGAATTGCATCGATAGTTAGAGGAAACTGAAGTGAAATAAGGAAGAAAAGTAAATAACATTTATGAATATCAGAATATCTATATACATGTGTGTCTATGTTACGTAGGCGAAAGAGATAAGAAGAGCTAAAATCTTATTATTCTTTTCTTTTTTTATAAAATACGGGTACAGAAAGAGGGCGGGTATGAAAGAAAGCAGCTTAGGCTATGCCTACAACACAATCATAACAAAGTTTACCCACTTTTCTCATTCGACTGTTATCTCGGTGCTAGCTAGATACACGTTAGTTGACAATATTCTTCAGAAAAAAAAAAAGGAGTATTTGGGGCGGGGTGTCTATTTTGGTCTTTTTTAACTTGGTTGATGTCGGTTACGATGGAAGTCTCTCATTACTAAATTTGTTTTGCATAGCTGAGAGAGTACTCACAAGAGTGAAATGAAACAAAGTAGAGTCGCTTATTGTGAGAAATGAATTCACGAAGAGTAGGGCAGTTCAACTTTCCAAGACATTGACTAAACAACAATAACAAGGAGATATTTTACTGTTTGCTTTGTTTCGTTTTGTCCAGTTTAAGATACAATATTCATATTGTAAACTAAACTTGAAACATAACAATCGTATAGAATTTCGTAATTTACCGAGTTTTTCTATCTTTCCTCAAAAAATGTTATGGGTGTGTGCGTGTGTGCATGAATGTCTGTTTCGTGAGTCTAGAAACAAAAAAGTTTGTCAATTACCCTGTTAAAAACCCATACAGTTCAGCCTTAAGTTAAACTTTGCCTCCGTGCTTATTAATTGTAAAGTAAGAATAATATAACCGATGAATGTAAGCCATTCAAATATTTCTTCTTGGATTTAGTCGTCGCCGTGAATTGAAACATCACGCAGCCGAGTATGGAGACTGAGTGACAGTAACAATGATCATAAAGTTTAACCGTGTTAACCCACAAGCTGGCCTCGTTTGCGTAGCTGTAGAAAATGAAGAACGCACTGGAGTAGCAGCAGGGAGGAGGAATGACCGAGTAAGCGACGAAGAAAGGGGAGCAGATAATTAAAATAAATATATGAAGGATAGGAGCTACTATTATGTGTTAAGTATATGTCGATGGGACAGGTGTATCTAAGAAACAGAAAACAGAATGTGCGAGGGTGTTGTTATGCACTGGTAAAGTAAATAAGAGAAGACACTACTACTGAAGTCACTGTTAAAACATTACAGACAATCGGAATGACACAGATCGAGTTGTGTAATTTACACTTCAACATCTATAACTACTAGTAATACCTGCTATACCACTTGTAATACTACCTATATTAACAACTAGTTTCATGACGAGCCAACGACAGACATTCTACTTGATTATTCACCCTACTAAAAGTTGGAGTCAACTCTTGCTCAGATCATAAGTTACTTAAAAAGGACACGTTGAAAATTGGAAATAGAATGGATGACCACGACTGGAATGCCTGTTTGATTGAGACAGACGTCGGGCTAAGCAGCGACAATAACAACTGAAATACTATTATCACATTGTTTTTATAGCTCGTTTATTTATGTATTTCCTCCCTTTAGTCTTGAAAACTTTTAAAATCGAAATCATTTACTTTTTGTTAATGAAATTTCTACTTGCTTCTCGGGTTTCACTAAATAGTTTTAT
>JAOPJW010000002.1:20892916-20904205 GCA_027122535.1 Octopus maya | reverse complement strand
TGTGCTCCAGCATGGCCACCGTCAATTAAAAAAATAAAGAATACCAAAAGAACATTCCGTACCACTAAACCATGAAGGTTCTTTGAATATGTACAATGTATTTTAAGGCTAAATAGTAATTCTGTGTACGTTAGAATCCAGACAAAAGCCCCCTAGGACAAAGCCCCTGGACAAAAGCCCTATAATTACAATGTGAAAGGGGACAAAAGCCCCTTGGAAAAAGCCCCATGGTTATATTTTTCGGCTATTTTTTTGTTTTTTCACCTTTTACTGGTTTGTCATTAGGCTGTGGCCATATTGGGGCATCACCTTGAGGAATTTTTAGTTGAATGTATTGACCCCAGAATTTTTTTTCATGATTTTCAACCAGCACATGAAGTTAAGCCTAGAAGGTCTCTCCACATGCTAGATATAACAGCCTAAAAGAATTTTTAGTCACAGAAAAATCAAGCATTTTAAAATTTAAATTTGAAGTCTTTTGTTTTCTTCTCTGAGCACTCACAGATTAATGAGAATGAGCTGACCTTTTGAACTTGCTCTAACTGTTGAAGGTCTAATAACTGGAACAAATAAGAAGGAAAAAAACTTCTGGGGTCGATACATTCAACTAAAAATTCTTCAAGGCAGTGCCGCAGCATGGCCACAGCCTAATTAATGACTAAAACAAGTAAAAGGTGAATAAAACAAAAATAACCAAAAAATATAACCATGGGGCTTTTGTCCACTTTCACACTTTATAAGGCTTTTGTCCTACACTTGTTTACATTTGCATAACTGAGATATTTTGGTTGGATTATATAGTTATTGGTTTTACATTTCTTTCTATATTCTGTAACCGTCACAATATAGAAACATTTCTCATGGCAGCAGCACACAATTTACAGATGCTTACATTTTTTATGTTTTCCATGAATTTTTGAAGGGTCCAGCTAGTATATATAAGTATATAAATATGTTTTATAAATTAAAATCAAGAATCAAAGAGGAATTTGTGCTGTTTTGATTTTGCTGTCATCTGTCTTTCTCTGTTTACATTTTCTTCTAAATAAACAGTATTTCCAAGGAGTCTCATCAGAATATGAGGAGTCTCATCAGAAGAAATATTAAACCACATTTCTGTAAGATGTATAGTATGCAGACCTAGCTTAGATGAATTATAAATGTATATAAAGTTTGGGGGATTGATGGTATAAAACACCTTCAAGAATGATAATTAAATGTAATTCAAATTTTGACACAAAGCCAGCAATTTTAAAGAAATGGGCAAGTTGATTACATCGACCCTAGTTCTCAAATTGTACTTATTTTATCAACCCCCAAAAGGATGAAAAGCGATGTTGACTTTGGCAGAATTTGAACTCAGAATGTAAAGAGCCAGAAGAAAGTTTATTAAGCATATTGTGCTATGCACTAATTATTCTACCAGCTCACCACTTTAATATTAAGCAAACATTTATTTGAAAAGAAAAAAGGACAGTATTTGAAGTGAGTGTGATTTAGTACCACATTAGACTGAACCATGACATATATAGGGTCTTAGGTTTATTGAGCAAAGTTTCAATTATAATAAAACTAGACAATAAAACTTATATAGGACAAAGGAAGCATTCAGTAAAAACAGAGTACCATTAGCTGAAAAGTCCCACACCTTTAGATCTTATATGAAATCAGATTCCAATAGCATATACAAAAGTAAAAATCTTCACTTCTTACTGCCTTGTCCAAGCTATTTTAGAGTAATAAATAAATAGAATAAAATAAGGAAGCCAAATAAAACAGTAGTTTAGAACAACAATAACATTGGATATTTGAGTTTACAATGTTACCTTATGTTAGAGATCATTCAGGATAGTAGGAGTTTGGCACTTTGATGGAAGAGCTAACCAGTAAGTAAAGTTATATTTGACTCTGTATAGTGTTGTAAGGGTTGTTTGAATTTATGAAGGCAAGGTAGAGCAAGTGTGAAGTGGGTTGGAGATTGTCATTTGAAATAGTTGGTGCTAATGTAGGACAAGCTGAGTGAGAGGTGTATAGATCAGAATGTGCATGATGACAAAGGAACAGCTGAAAGAGAATGGGTGAGGCATGGCTGTAATAGATGAGGGATTACAAGAGTAATTAAACAAGGTAATCAATGAGTGCAAATACAAACATTAATACTCATTTTATCAAAATTTAATGTTGAATGAAGACATACTGGATCATACTGGAAGGATTGGCAGAGGTGAAATAGTTCAGTAGATTCAATGTGAACCTTCATATTATGAATACTTGATAATTGCACCTGTATTCAATTGCACTTATTTTATTGTGTTATTGAACAAAGCAATTGGCTTTATTTACTTTAGAGAATATCTAATTGATGGTTTGTACAAGTAACTGAAATAACTGGACAGCCAATCTATGTGGTTGTTAGCTTTCATGTGGTTGCTAGCACTGTCTTGTGTCTGTGGACCAACCATACCTCTGGTCCACTCCCTATGGATAAATGTTACTAAGTAGAACAACTTAGTGCTGTAAGCAGTAGTAGTATAAAATTGTCAAGTGTCTAACATGCAGTGTCAAGTTCAACTTCTACGTAGAGAATGATGGACTCTCCCAAGGTGACATGTCCTGGACACATATATGTATGATGATAAATTCTTCAACAGTGGTGTCCCTAATACCCAATCAGTGACAGAGCTCAATACCATCACCTATCAGGAAAATTTTTTCCAATACATCTTTTAAATTACTCTGAAACAAACTAGCAATTTATTCCAGTTGATACTTCTCCTTTATTGTTTTTTCATGAATTACAGGTCGTTGTCGACTTAAGACCACAATTGGTTCCGACTGACCGGTCGTAAGTCGACTTAGTCATAAGCTGGCTTATAGGCCTACATAGCTTTATTTTATATTTTTACATTCTTAAGGTATATTCTCAGGTAAAAGTCACATACAGCATTCTGTATTATACTACAACAGTGTTATTTGTTCAAAGGAAAGTACTAAAGAATGCAAATACAAGAAATACACAATGTAGTGTAAGAAACAGTTGCAAAACTTACATAAAAATTTATTGTAGACTGGTGCTTCATTGTGGATCTTTGATGTTGTTTACTGAGGCAACAGTTGTAGAAGCCAGAGTTAGTTTCCTGCTAAACATGGTAAGCTTTCTCTGAATTGTTTGTCTCTTTTTCTCTTCATAGATTTCATGATACGGACAAAACACATTGTGTTCCATCCATTCAATCGTTCAATGATTGGGTCCATTGCTTCAAAGTAAGAGGTTTATTCAGTTGAAATAAACCTTCTGATAATCCTCTTGTAGTGTAACTCCTTTCTGGCACCTCCTCTTCTTTCTTCACTTCCACCCTTCCTTCCTCCACAGTTTCTTTTAAAAATTCAATAAGCTCTTCATTTGTAAGTTCTTCAGATTCTTGGTCAAGCAAATCTTTGATATCTTCCACTTCAAAGAAAGGTCTTTAGCCAGTTTTACTATTTTCCCACAAAACATCTCAAGTTCATGTTCATTGTTAAATCCATGAAGAGTGTCATCAAAGTGTTTTCCAACACAATTTTTCCTGATGCCTTTTATGCATTTCTTTGTCACAGCCTCCCATGTGGTAGTGATATTCTTGGTACATGTCAGCATATTGTACTTTTTCCAAAATTTTTGCAGTGATAGCTCTTTGGTCAGAGGCTATGGCTTGAGCGATGGTGGTTCAAAGATAGTTAGCCTTCAGTGTAGCAATCGAACTTCGATCCATTAGCTGGATGAGTGGAGTCATGTTTGATGGGAAAAACACCACTTTCACATTGGGATGAAAATACGATAGATGAGATGAATGTCCAGGCACATTATCCAGAAGCAATACAGTCTTGAAAGGAATTCCTCACTCCAAACAATACCCATGAACCTGAGGAATAAAACAATTCAGAAACTGGTCTTCAAACAGTCCTTGTGTCATCCATGCTTTAGGATGAGAACAAAAGTAGATGGATAATATGTGCTTACCTACATTCTTGAACACATTCAGGTTTTCTGAGTGGTAAATTAAGAAAGGTTTCAGCTTAAACCCTACAATGTTCCTGCCAAGCAGCAGAATCAGTCTGTCCTTCAATGCTTTTAATCCAGGCATGCGTTTGGCTTCTTTGTTGATGTAAGTGCATACTGGCATGCATTTCCAAAACACTCCTGTTTCATCCACGTTAAAACTCTGCTCTGCAAGATAGCCTTCATCCATAATTATTTCATTCAAATAGCTAACAAACTTACCAACTGCTTCCTCATCTGCACTCACTGCTTCTCCAGTCACTGAAACATTATGAACTTGAAATCTTTCTTTAAATCTTTTGAACCAGCCAGTATTTGCTAAAATTTCTCGACTCTACTTTTCTCTGGAACACATCTTTAGAGTTTGAAACACACTTCAGGCCTTCGACTGCAGAATTAAATGACTTAATGGTGTCTGTTTTTGGATTTGATCTTCAACCCAAATTCGTAGCAATTTTTCCATTTTATGAATGGGTCCAGTCCACTGTTTTGCTATAACTGTAGATTGCATGGATGCTGAACTTTTCGCAGCTTCACAAATCCTTTCTTTATCCTTCAAAATTGTTGAAACAGTAGAGTGTAATAACTTCACTTCATGTGCAATCTCATTCACTTTCTTTCCTCCTTCATACTATCTAATCACCATCATTTTTGTGTTGAGGTCAATGGCTGTTCTTTACTTCTTGGCAATTTGAGGAGCAGATGAAGACAACTTCCACTTTGCAGACATTTTAGGGGATATTTTAAAAAAATATGAAAGACAAGACATACAGAGTCACTGGAAGAGTTGTGCTCTATAGAGCCTGGCATTAGTCAAAAATTTCAGAGTCTCAAGCAGTCATCTTATAAACAAATACAAGGTTGCCTCAATATCTTCATGACAAGATATTCATCCAACACTTGAGATAACAACAGTGGCAATCGATAACCAAACCTAAGGTAAGCATTTCTTAGCTGACGTCATCTGTAGACAGGTTAATTTCTAAGAAATTAAGCCTATTAAAGTTCAACTGGACTATTTATTATTACTGCCGGGAACTGGCGTGCCAATCATCATAAAGTCGACTGGTTGTATGTTGGATAGGCCGTAAGTCAATGACGACCTGTATAATGATTAAGTTTATAAAGTGTCAACCAGTCAGCGGGTGGGCTATGAACTGTATCTAGTCAAGGATATCGCACTTAATGTTTTTATTCTGATAAATGCAACATATAGTTTTCTTCACTTTCCCAACAGAATAGCAGGCAAATGACTGTACGTGGTAGACAAGCAATCAGTTAGATAACCAATAACTAGAATATAACTGGTGGTGTCAAAATATAGCAACACAATTGCTAACACATAATCATTTAATTTTGCATATACTCAAGTAACTTTTCAGCATAAACGTTATAGAGTGAGATGACTCCTGGGAACTAAGTCTACTTATAATCCTTGGATGAAGCTATTTCACGGTTTATAAATTGCTAATGACTTCCATATAACATTCTGATAAAATTGGTTTGATTATAAATATGACAGCAATTGGCTGGTCAGTTGAGTCAGAAGAGTATATTTTGAACCAGGTTGAAATTATTCTTAATAACTGCCTTTGTTTAGGATTATTTATAAGATTTCCAATTCTTTTACTACACTTCTAAAGAAACTAGTATTAAATTTACAAAATACTCTTCAAATCTATAACTTTAAACTTTAAAAAATCTTAGAATTATATATCAATAATTTCCTTCTAATAAAAACCATTAAATTCCCTCAAGACCATATATAAAGCATTAATAAAAGATTTATTACTCAATAAATACCAATACTAGATAAAAAAAAATATAAAGTTATGAAAATACTGTTATCTAAAATCTTCCAAACATTCATGGTTCTGCCAATATTTACAAAAGCCTTCACTCCAAGCATCAGTTAGTATTTACTACCTCCAAGCATTCTACCATATGAAGTGATTTCTGATACCATCTATTCCAAATGATAAAATTTTAATTTTAGTGGCAAATGAAGACAATTAGAAATGATCAAAAATCTTTCTTCAGCAATGTAAATATTAATTTGTTTCTTAATAATTTTTAGTCAGGATGTAGTGAAAAGAAGTACTGAGAATAGCCTTCTGAGATTTGAATTAACACAAGTTAATAATGGGAGAGTCAACATAAGAAGTAACGGAGTTGCAAAGGGAAGCAGTTTTGAGGAGGATTTATTTTTTTATTTATTTATTTCATGTTACGTCATAATTTATGAAGAGTAGCCTTACTGTTACATGTTTCCAATTAGTCACTAGTTCACTGCAATTCAGATAGTGAGAAGGGCCAGAGAATATCTCTAAGTCAGTGGATGTCATTTGAAGAGCTGATAAGCAATAAAAAATATAAACACATACGCACAAATCTTAAAAGGTAACAGAGGTCGCCCATTAACAATGATGTTTTTTCTAACACCTTGGATTTCTCTCATTCCTTAATGATCACCAGTATGATTTCAGTTACACCAGATCCATTGAAGACCTATTTTCCTGTGTTATTTGCCCAGAGAAAGTTGGTGAAGTTCCTTTTATCTCTCATCTCTTGGATCAGTAGCTTATTAGATCACACTGTTGCAGTACATACTGATAAAGATCTTTTTTTTTTTAAGACTAATTTGTTTCTTCAGAGCCAGAAAATATTCTAGCCCCGAAAATAAGATTAGGCTGGGCAAAGTTCAGAGAGCTCCTACACCTGCTAGCAACAAAGGGCCTCTCTCTCAGTGTGAAAGGCAGATTGTTTAATGCCTGTGTGTGAACAGCTATGCTGCATGGCAGTGAAACATGGGCTGTGACAGCTGAGGACATGTGTAGGCTTGAGAGAAATGAAGCCAGTATGCTTCACTGGATGTGCAATATCAGTGTGCATGTTCCACAGAGTGTAAGCATCTTGAGAGAAAAGTTAGGCATAAGATGAATCAGATGTGATGTGCAAGAAAGTTGACTGTGCTGGTATAGTCATGTGGCGGGGACCTGTGGTAGAGGTAGACCCAGGAAAACATGGGACGAGGTGATGAAGCATGATCTTCAAACTTTGAACTTCACAGAAGCAATGACTAGTGACCAAGACCTTTGGCGATGTGCTGTGCTTTAGAGGACCCATCAAGCCAAGTGCACCCATGCAGGTGGAACATATAAAATCAACCTCTGAACGTTGGGCCTCATGGAGGCGAAATGGCTGAGTTCATTTCAAGCATTGGGCCTCATGGAGGCATAGTAGCCGAGTTCCTTTCGAGCATTGGGCCTCATGGAGACAATGACCAAGACCTTTGGCATTATGTCATGCTTGAGAAGAAGACCCATCAAGCCAAGCAAAATCACAGTTATGGCAGATATCGGTGATATGCAAATGACACCAGTGCCAACGGCACATAACAGCACCCATTACACTCTTGGAGTGGTTGGCATTAGGATGGGCATCCAGCCATAGAAAACCATGCCAAATCAGCCTGGAGTCTGGCACAGCCTTCTAGCATGCCAACCCAGTCAAACTATCCAACCCATACCAGCATGAACAACGGACATTAAATGATGATGATGATGATGATGATTCTACAAAGCTCAGATGAGGCTCACAATAGAGTAATATTCTTTACATCCAGGTTGGTGCTGTTGATGCTGCACACAGAGACATCATTGACTGCATCTGGAGAATGACTACTTGGTTGATGGGCATAAACTCTGTCATAGATACACTTAACCCTCTCATCAACTGTCTACCTTCTCTACATTTCCCACCATTACTATAATAACCTCTACTCCTTGGAATTGGCTGGTCTCATGCCACTTGAATACAACTGATTTACTTGCTTTTTGCTTTGCATTACTCTTGCTGTGTCTAATCCTAGCAGCTCTTGTTCTAGTAGCCAGGCCCAAATCTTCCTTCCCAGAAAGTTTGGAAGTCCATCTTTGCAGGTGTTAACATGTGACAGATTAAGCAAAAGGTTAATAGTATTAATCGCAGTAGTCTTGGATGTGGACTATCCATTCCTCCAAACCTAGCAAGTAAAAATAGACACACACACACACACTGAACTTCTGCATAATTTCCATTTAGCAAATTCCATTAATAAGTACAGGTAAATTTGGAGCAATAGTAGAAAACACTTGCCCAAGGTGCTATATAGTGGGATTGGGCGTTGAACAAAGTGATTGTGAAGTTAACATCTTAATCACTCAGCCCTGTCTATACTCAAATACAAAGTTTTATTATTACATCTAAGGTTTTAGTCAACAAGAGGAAAGTGGAGGGGAATACTATAGCCAGCTCATTATGTAGACCTGAAAAGTGTCTGAATATTTATTTTTCAGGCAAGAAGAAATATTTAACACATTTGTAATACTTTGCAATAAACCTGCCACTGGAAATTGGATTGGACAGATATGTTGACATCCTAATTAGAGATTTCAACTTGAAGGTCAGTAGGTGGCATGTTCAAATGAAAAGAGGAGTATAAATCAACAAATAAAAAAATTGAATGAAGTGAAAATTTGTTTGCCTGACGAATACAAATTTTGTTGACATCAAGAGTTGTCAGATTCTGAATGATAAAGGTAGTTGAATGAATTAGAATAACACAGTGTAAACATTTTTATCTGCATATCTTGAGATGTTAATTGAAGAGAAGTACAAAAGAATGGTACAAAAGAAGTGATGGCTGGCTGTGAGACAAGCTAGTAATTGAATCAGACAGGTAGCATTGGCTAAACAGTGAATACAACTTTAAATTTCTGAGGAGTTTTTCCATAGAAGGCGGAGGGAGAAATGGGTAAGTAGAGAAAGAGAGGTGAGAAGAGGAAGTTATTATATATTGTATAATTTAATGGTGCAGTTAGTTTTGTTATTAAATCACATCTACTTTGAATAATAGTTTAAGATTACAATCAGATATAAGGTAGCAGATTTTATAATAAGAGAAACTACGGAAAATTGATTTGGTGACAAAAACTCAACGTTTTTTACATTGAAGAAAGTTCAGAGAGCTTTTAGCTCTGTTGGCAACCAAAAGTCTCTCTCTCTCTCTCTCTCTCTCTCTCTCTCCAAGTGAAAGGAAGATTGTATGATGCACATGCATGAACTGCAATGCTACATGGTAGTGAGACATGGGTCCTGAATGCAGAAGACATGCAAAGACTAGAGAGGAATGAAGCTGGTATGCTCCACTGGATGTGCAATGTCAGTGTACATGTATGACAGGGCACTAGTGTATTGAGAAAAAAGTTTGGCATAAGAGGAATTAGATGCTGTGTGCAAGAGAGAGGGTTACACTGGTTTGGTTATGTAATACAGATTATCTACAACAAAATCAATAATGCAAAATGGTAAGGTGGTGTGTAATGTACTCAGCAAGGTAAGTGGTACTTACAATTACAAGTGGTGTATTATGTAGATATTAAAACAAAGATTTGCTGAACATTATATATAATAGGTTAAACTTCAACATTGTGGTTTAGCCCCCAGTTCAGCTCTGTTCAAACAAACTAATGAACAAAGGCTTTCTGTTCTTTTCTACCACTTCTTTGCAAGAACAGTGAATCTGAAACAACATTATTCAATGTATTTTTTTATGTTAAGGCAGTAGTGCATAAATTAAGAGAAATTTGACTACTATTTCAAGCCAGTCATATGGTCACTTTGTGATTTCCACTTTGGTTCATCTTGAACATTGTTTCCTGAAGTATATGCTATAAGTTTAATTGACACAGTAAAATAGTTATAAATAGTGAAGAAGTGTCAGAGTAAAAAATCTGAATCTATGACCTGTATAGAATAGACTCAAGACAACTAATATTAGGAAAGAGATTCAACAAAATAAATATTGCTGTCAAAGTCTACAAACTTAACCTAAATATTATATCTATTTCCTTATCAATTTTGATAAAATTTAGCTATTTAATAACATTCCTACTTAATCCTCCTTTGCCACTATCACCAACAAAACAACTATAGTAATAATGAGTCAACAAGGTGGACTATGTAGTCACTAAAAATATCAGTCAATTCTCCATCAAATTATATGCAGCTGTCTTTAAAAAGTGGGGGACACTGTGGACAATGAGGTTCCAAATAGACAAAAGGGACAAGCATGTCTTTTATTATATATCTCAGTCAGGGCTGATTCTGTGTAAACTAGAACAATAATAACTCATTTTTATTTACATATATACCTTATTTCCAAATATTTAATTAAAACTAGTTTACTAACCCTACACAGTTATTCTGACAAAGTAGTCTTATGGTAAAAATAAAATATAAAGTTGTGTTGTGTTTGGCAAAAGTTACGGGATGTAAATACAGTGCAGAATGCACAATCCATTGAAAAGCAGCTCATCATCATCATCATTTTAACATCCACTTTTTCATGCTTGTCAAGATTCAACAGAATTTTGCTGAGATGGATTTTCTACAGCTGGATGTCCTTCTGGTCACCAACTCTCACCTGTTCCCAAATAAGGTAATATTTCCCCATTACTAGACATGTTTACAAGTCAGGAACAAAGGATACTATTTGCATGATGGTGAATTTTGTTTTACAACTATCATGTGATGTCAAAGCAAGGAGACCAGAATTTAAAAAATTTCTGTAGTGTACACTCTAGTGAAAATCCTCTCCCCTTTATTATATATATGGGCATTTGAACATAGCAGATAACAGCTAACTTTTGGCTGCTATTTGGACCCCATTGTGTCAACTACTCCGATTAGTTGGTATTGGCACGATTTGTTTCTTACTCTACTGTGCCAATATGCAGCATATAACCAATTGAAGTTCTAATTAAGATCATGTGAGACAACCTGTTCTTAACTCAGTTTGAGCCTACAGCTCCTTATAAAAAAATCCAGCTACTCCTCATCTCAAGATCTTTGGTTCCAGATCTTTTAGGGTCCAGTCACTGACCACACAAGATACAGCAAGTTCCAGTGACAATGCCAACAACATTACAACAACCTCTGTCTTCATTGCCTCCATCATCTTATTAACATCCTCTACGTACACAGCTTAAGCAACACTGCACAGATTTCAACATAGCAATGTTCGTAAGTTACTTCACCATGGTTAACAGCAAATATACAGCCTGTGAGAACTCTTATACAAGTGACCCAGGCATTACAGCCACAACTTCATTCAACATGTACCTCACTGACTCTGCATCATTACCATAACTTCTTGATACAGTATTTCAACTACCGCGTACAATTGATGACAAACTGATATTTTTCATTCT
>JAOPJW010000002.1:20710357-20721314 GCA_027122535.1 Octopus maya | reverse complement strand
GCATGGGTGCCAGTCGTCGAATTTAACTCGATTTCGATTTCACTTGCCTCAACAGGTCTTCGCAAGTGGAGTTTAGTGTATAACGAAGGAAGTTACGCATAAGTGGACTGGTGTTGAAGTGTTGTTTATTCTGTGTTAATTCTGTGTTAAGAGTGGGTGCGATTCACTATTCAAGCCTGGATCTCATTTGCCACCTAACCAGAAGTCCCTTTTCTGCCTACCAGTTCAATAACTAGACTACAGTAAAAGTCTCCGTCTACAGTTTGTCTCTTAAAAGTTCATGGGCAATGCCCTACATAGCTATCCAACAGAACTCTTGACTGTCATTGGAACTGATAAGGTGTTTTTACCACCCTATCCTCGCATATAGTTGTTACTTGGCTCTTTGGCAACTGTTTGTCATCAGGGGACAGTGTAACTTGCCTAGGACAATCTTTGTTTTGTGGTCAAGCTATTTGAATGGGGCTGTTTTCAATTTGTCAATGGAAACCATATCCTGTTGTCCTTCAATCAGTTGGAATGACTTGCCTCCTGGATAAATCACTTCAAATGGTCCATCACAAGGTAACTGAGAGGGTTTTCATCATGCATCATGACAAACAGAAACTAACTTCACCTTGTGGAGGTTGTTTGGTGCAGAGGATCTAGGTGTACTGTGCATTCGATATAGGAGTAGGGTATAATTGGTCCATGTTGTCTCTTAGTTGCTCGAGATATCTTTAGACATCAGGGTCTGACTTTGTGCTAGGAATAAATTACCCCAGAACTGTAAATGGGATACTCTCAGGCCTGTTAAGTCTGGTTGTGAGAGATTTCTTCAAGCAGCAGGGAAATCTCTCAACTAAACCATCGGATGTATGTTTCATTTTGACACCAAAATGTTTACATGTCATTCCTCAGTTTTGAGGTGAACTGAGACCTACAGTTGGATGAGATATTGTCTGAGATACCAAAACAGGCGACCAGTTTATGACAGACGCACAGGTGATTTCCTGTGTTTCTGTGTCGTGGAGAGGTATGATCTTAGGCCAACAAATGAAATGATCCACAATGGTTAGTAGGTATGAGCAACCAAGCAAAGGTGGTAGGGTGCTTCGAGGTCAATGCTGATATGGCCAAAATGGGCCAGCAGGGGTTCATAGCTGCTAAGAGGTGTTTTGGTATGCTGATGGATTTTGAATTGTTGGCAGGGAACACAGGTTTTAGTCTACTTCCCAGTTTGCTTGGCCATACTGTGCTGGACGAATTTGCATAACATCAGGTGGTGTGTGGCTCTAGTACTCGAAAAAGTTCATGAATAACATCAAAAACTTTTTGGTGCCAGGCTAATGAGATAATTGGTTGTGGTTTTCCAGTGGATACATCACAAAGTAGGTTTGTTCAGTTGGAGCCAAAGGGCACAGCACACAAGAAAAGGGAATTGATGGCAGTGCAGTAGGCCCTGATGTCATCATCTGTTTGTTGAGCTGTGGTCATAACTTCATAGTCAAGACCTTCTGTTATTGAGGCTATGTAGGTGGCAGAGTATACAGGGGCTCTAGATAGTGCATTTTCTAGATATGTGCTGAATATCTGTAGTGTACTCAGAAATGGCCAATAACTGTCACTGTTGACATGCAGACCATAGCTCCAATAGCTCGCTCATAGTGAAGTTGATTGGTTTGTGAGACACTGTGAAAGTATAACCTTCCAAAAAATAGTGAAAATGGACACCTAGATTGGCAACTCATAGTTCCTTTGCCAAAGCATTATATTTATATATGTATATGCTTGTGAGCCAATGTGAAGGGAGAGGATGCAACATCCATACACTTTGATTGTAGAACCATTGGCAGCTGCTAAAAGTTGGCCTCACTTTTAGTCCCTTGCAGATGCTGGGATAATGCTGACTTCTGCTCTTGTGTCCAACCATGGACATACAGGAACAGTTCATCAATCACCATAGTGTTTAACAGTGGCTAGCCCTAGAGTATCTCAGGGCAGATAACAAAGAGCTCTTGAAGTTGCATGGTTGTTTACACTTGGTAGTTCTTGCTCTAAATTTCTACGGTAAAGGTCCTTGTCTACAGTTTGTCTCCAACAAGTTCACTGGCAATGTACTACAAGGCCATCTTTTGTAAGGTGGATTGAATCTATGAAAATTCATTGCCCATCTTTTTAGCAGGGCCTATAAGAATAAAATGTTTTTCATGAAGGCCAAATATGTAAAGAAATGCCAACTACATTTACATTTACTGTTCTATTTTATTTATAGATTGGATTACAAAAAACAGCACATGGCAGTCTTCTCAGAATAGGAGTTACATTTAATGTGGTTATCATTTTCATGCTTGTAAAGTAGAAATAACTGTTTTCTTCTATTTAAAATATTTAAAATTAGATGGAGAAAATTACAGAAAATTTTAAACAAAATTTTAAGTAGAGAAGAAAAGAAAAATTGATTTAAGAGCATCAAGGTAAATACTCTGTTAAAACATGAAAGATATGAGAATTTGAAGCCCTGAAATTTAAATGATGGTCAAGTAAAGTAATCTAGAATGAAATAAGTGAAGTAATCTAGATATTTTAATGAGAGTGCAGTGCAGTATGGAAAGTGCAATGATGTAAGAATGTAAATGTTGAATGAATTATAGTGCAGGGTTCATAATGTTGATCTGGAACCATTTATGGTTGTTTAGAAAACTTTAGTAGTACACATATAAACTTGTTGTTACTGTTTTAGTGGTGATATATTTAGAGAAACATAGATAGGAATTTAACAGATGGTGAACAAGTGATTATTATGTTTGCAACTCACTCTCAAAGGCAGCAGCATCTAATGAACAAAATCCCATGCGAGCATGGAAAGACATATGTTAAATAAAATGCCAATAAAAAACAAGTTCATAACTATCAGTATATATATTGCTTGTCATCATGAATAAGCATGAGTAACACCTACAGATGAATGGTCTCTTTCAGCAAGATAAAAATTACTCAGCCCAATATTTAAAAAAATATCCATTTATTACACTGGTTCTAATATTAACAAATATTAGAAATGCAAGAAAAATAAAATTTGAAAATTAAAACCCGAGTTTGGAATGTGAACATTCCTGCATTCCTGTCCCTTGGCATTTTATTTAACATGTTTTTCCATGATTACATGGCATTTTGTTCATTAGATGCTGCTGCCTTTGAGAGTGAGTTGCAAACACAATAAGTTCATATGCGCTGCCTCTTTTAATTTTTGTATTTTCCAGTGGTGTTCTCTGTCTATTATTTTAATTTCATCCCACAGGGGAAGGTGATCTCCATTTATATATATATAATTGGCTATACCCAATTTTTCAATATCCCCTCATGTCACAGTTTTACGATGTTCCTCTACCCTTATTTTAAAATACGAAAATTAAATGAGGCAGCACATATGCTACGACACAATAATCTCCTAAGCAGACCTAATGCAGATATGAATGTAATATGGGAACCAGTATTAAGAAAAGGTAAAATATTAGGTTTATAAGCCCCAAAATTCACTCTATGATTGCCTACGGGCATATAGCATTGTGAATAAGAGTGTGGGCTGCTAACCCTTGGATTCTGTGTTCAATCCCAGGCAGGGACTTGGGAAATAATATCAACAATAAATAACATCAGCAAGAAAAGAATACCTTACGAATGAGAACAAAGTACTCCATTAGTCAAATAGAGGGTTGAGTTTGAAATTCCACCATTCTGATGAAAGCTGGAGAGTACATCACCCGAAACATTGTGGTAACAACAAATAAGGTGAGGACGCCTATCTGTCCATTGTAAATAAAGGAAAGAAATGTTTAGATGAAATGATGCATATGACATGTGCAGAAAGTTTTCATCAGAAATTCAACATTCAGGCTAATTTTTACACATCGATATATATCTTGTTGCTATGGTGTACTTCTTCTTCTATCATGCCAGGTTGATTATGAAGTTGTGTAGAGAGTGAATGACACTAAGGACCAGATCTCTCAGAGGTTTTCATGCTCAAATGAGCTGTATTTGTAGGATCTATTCATGGATGTGAACAACAGCTGTTGATTGGCCCAAAATTGAGTTTGGGCACATGATCAACTTGCAGTTTCTATGTAGCAAAACATGGGGATGAATCAGTTACATCAGCCTCCTTCCAATCCAGTTTTAAGGAAACAAGGAGACGATAACAAAAGAAAATAGTGAGAAAAATCATGAACAGCAGAAAAAACATAAATGCAAAATGTTCATTTAACAAATGAGAAAGAATTGTCAATGGAAAAAAAAATTACAGCAGAGCCTATGCTGAATTTAAGATTCACAGTTTATGTTATTGAAAATGTTTCTCATTGTTTTAACATTTTGTTAAAAGTTTACTAAAAACAATAAGTGTGTATATTTTGCCAGCCAATGAATCCTTCTGCTGCTTCATGCAATTCTGTCAAATATACATGTATTGACAGGTGTATTGATAGTGAACATGCCTGGATAGCATTGGCTTGAACAATAGGAAATGTGACTCACACCTCATCGATCTGCTGAAGCGATTTAGGCTGGCAGATTGATTTAGACTTGATAATCCATGCGTGCCAATGTGGACTTGGACAAATTACGACGGATCAATCAGGATAATAGTTAATGTCTAGTTTTAGTTATACACATTATACCTATATACCCTACACAGATCACAAATTTGAGATGCATAGGTTGCATATAGATAAGATTCATAGACAGAGATCCGGCTATTGGAAGCTGAACAAGTCCCTATTGGATTGCAAAACTTACCGTGGCCAGATTAAGGTGATAGTAAGGTGGGCCCTAACCAGCACTGTGTTAAATAACCAGTGGTGGAGTGCCATCAAAAGAGCCATTCAAATTGAGTCGACTAGATTTAGCAAGCAGTTAAGTTTAGAGTAGACTAGAGTAGAAAGGAATTTAGTTAAGATGTTAGAAGAGGCGTTACTTAAGGCATCAGAAGAGGCTCTGCACCCTAAGTTTTGGTGGCAAGATCAGCCATAGACCAACACCTCAATGCCAAACCTTATATCAAAAAAAGTGGTAGAACAGTACATTGGCCACAAAAATTATCCAGAACTATGTATATTTAACTTAGTGTTATAAAACAAACTGTTTTCTATTTCTTTCACAGAAGAACGTTTATTCACAAGCATTTTCCCCATGCATGTTTCAAATTGCATTTTCATTTTGCCATGTTTGATGTGCATAGCAGTGTAGCTAAAGGTTTACTGCGCCAAACTCTGCAATTATATTCAGTATCTATCATGATGCATGTATTGATTTTTTTCCTGTTTTACTTTTTTTTTCAAGCACATGTTTCTGCAGCCTCGTTTTGCTTCGTATCTGCCCTGAATCACTACAATGATTTTGCTTATCAACTGCTCGTCTGAGGAGGGAGTTATGTAGTGAACCCTGGCGGCCAAGCAGGAAAGCGAAACGAAAAAGGGATTTAACGAGAGTAATCTTCCTCGACCTTCTAGAAAGTTCTCGAACATTCTAGAAGCTTCCGGTTGACGTGGAAGTCAGGGACTTCCAGTTCATCACTTATATAAAGGAACACATTTCTAAATTCGCGCCTTTCATAGCCAGTCTGTTCTCAGTTGATTTTTGCATCGTAATTCTCAGTTGACAGGTAAGTTGTCCTTTGTTTACCATTGGTTGGTGATTGTTTGACTTGTATTATTTCATTGTTCTCTTTTCTCCCCCAGCAGGGGCGAAAATTACAGTAAGTATGGAGGAATTGCAAGTGCATGCCGAGAGCTATGCTTCAGTTGAGGCAGAGGTAATATTCAACCTACCGATTGAACCATTTTTAGATGAGAAGGAGGAGGAAGGGATAGTCCCAGTGGTACTGAGGACTATCCCACTTGGAAAAACAAAATGAGCAAGGTAAGCTCTGAATTTTTCCTCCTTCTTTTCTTTGATATGACATGGCTGCACTATGTATTGGTTGCTTGAATGTGCGTGGCTTGGAAGCAGGCTTGTTTCCTAGACGACCTCAACACACACAGAATCGATGTCATGGTTGCTACAGAGACCAAATTGGACACAATGCAGGCTTTCTCCTCTCTCCTGAACGGCTATGAGAAAATCATGTCTCCTTGTCGGACAGAGAGGGAGGAGAGGTTGTAGTTTTGCTCAGGAAAAACTTGGCTCTGCAGACTCATACAATCTCCGTGGATCCAGAAGGCGAGTTGGTCGTTCTGGATCTGACATAGAGTGGTAAGGCTTTCAGGTAGTTGGCATTAACTCACCTAACGCAACAGGCAAACGGAATGGGATCTATCAACGTCTGGAGAATTTCCTGGTGACATTGAAAACACTAGTTGTGTTAGGTGACTTTAAAGTTATTCTCGATGCATGCATGGATAGCGTTGGCTCGAACGATAGGAAATGTGACTCACGCCTCGTCGATCTGCTGAAGCGATTTAGGCTAGCAGATCAATTCAGACTTGATAATCCATGCGTGCCAATGTGGACTTGGAACAATCATGATGCATCAATCAGGTCTTATATAGATAGGATAATAGTTAATACTAGTCTAGTGTTAGTTGTCCATAATTTACCTATGTACCCTACACGGATCACAAACTAGTGATGTGTAGGTTGCAAATAGATAAGGTTCATAGACAGGGATTTGGTTATTGGAAGTTGAACAAGTCCCTATTGGATTGCAAAACTTGCCGTAGTCAGATTAATGTGTTAGTGATGATGGCACTAACCGGCACTGTGTTAAATAACCGGTGGTGGAGTGTCCGCAAAAGAGCCATTCGAATTGAGTCAACTATATTCAGCAAGCAGCTAAGTTTAAAGCAGACAATAGTAGAAAGGGAACTAGTTAAGGCATTAGAAGGCTCTGAGAGTGGGTTCTGCACCCTAAGTTTTGGCGGCGAGATCGGCCTTGGACCGACACCTCAATGCCAAACACGAAGGATGTAGAGTTTGGGCTAAAGTACGTGCACTAGGTCACGAGGGTATCGTCATTGCCAGGTGGGCTTGATCAGTAGAAACCCAATGTGGCGTAGATGCTATGATTAGGTCTGTGGTTAACAAACATGGACAGGAGATCAAAGGACAGGAGGAGATGTGCAAGGCCTTTCACAATCAGTTTGCTACGTTGTTCGGGAGGTGCGGGACGTTGTACCATGGGGATGCCCTACGGGATTTCCTGTCGGGCAGCCGGCGGTCCGTGTCTTTTAGTGCACGACGCTAAGCACTGTGAAGGGCCGATCACATCTAAGGAGGTTATAGAGATGCTTTCCGAGTGCACCGGGGACCATTCGCCAGGATTGGATGGTCTACCTTACGAATTTTACAAAAGCATGTCAGACTTGTTCGGAAACATAATGGCCAGTTTTTTACGCAAATTGGCAGCAGAATGGGAGAATTCCCAAATCTGTGAGCCGATGAGTTGTGACACTGATCAGGAAGGACCCGAGCAAGGGGGATAACGTAAGTAATTTTAGGCCCATAACTCTGCTAATCATAGAATTAAAGATTTTGGCTAAGGTGTTAGCCAAGAGAATGAAGATTGTCGTGGGCGACTTGGTGGGAGAAGTACAGACATGTGCCATCTCCTTTAGGACGATATTCGACAACCTTCATCTTATATGTAAAGTTCCTGGCAAAGGTGGAGGACTGGTGAATTTAGACCAATCTAAGGCATTCGATTGTGTTGACCATCGCTATCTGGCAGCGGTCATCCAGGCGGTCGGACTGGGCCCAACTTTCCGAGACTGGATTGAAACTTTATATTGCAACGTCGAATCTGTTGTCCAGGTGAATGGGTTCTTTTCGAACCCGTTCGTGATCGAACGTTCGGCTCGCCAGGGCTGCCTCCTATCTCTGCTCCTGTATGTGCTGGGACTTGAGCCACTACTGCGGAGATTGGGAATGATCGGGACAGATCTGCGTGATCTATGTTACGGTAGAAGTGTAACGGCATATGCGGATGATGTTACCATCATCGTATCTGATGAAGACACCTACCTCGTGTAGAAGATGCCATCAAAACATACGAAGCGGTGGCAGGGACAATAATTAACCAGGAAAAATCAGTCGGCTTGCAACTCGGCACCTGGTGTGACAAGTCAATGCCTCCCAACAGTGTCGTCGGATGTTGGACGGAGGGCCCGGTTAAATTGCTTGGGATCTGGTTTGCATCTGATCTCCATGTGGAGAAAAATTAGAGTGAGGTAACGAGTAAGGTGACGGCCAGAACCCAGACCTGGTCTGGGAGGCCGTTATACTTGCTAGGGAGGGCCAAGGTTACACAGGTGTTTATGGCATCCGTGATAACCTACCACCTGACTGTCGTGCCTTACCCCAGTTTGTGGCTGACCAAGTCGGAAAGGATTCTTTTTCGCTTTTTGTGGAAGGGGAGGCGCTCCATCTGCTGTCAGGAACCTTTAAAGGGTGGACTGGAGATGCCTTGGCTGATGATGCGCAAGCACGCATTGAGGCTGGGACACCTCCAGCGCTACCTGGATGATGAACAGGTGTGATCACCACACACTAAACAGCTTTTCCACAATTCGAATCCCTCAGGGACTTAGGTACATAGATCAGGCGGAGGCCTAAAATGGGGGAATGGCAGAGGGAGTGTAGACAATCGCTCACTCTATTCTCCCGGGTGAGCAATACCGGCAGCGAGGTTACCACTGCGGAATTTTATAGTGGGTTGGTAGAGTTTAAGTCTGACGACGTCCTGGGGGAGACTGGGGTTTGACGACGAACAACTGACTAACGTGTTTGGGAAAACATTCAGGTAAAGGTATCAGGATAATTTCCAGAAATCCTTGGCTTGGTTGTGCTGTCGTTCGGTCTTACCGGGCACGTCAGTGAAACTGTCACATATGCCTTCATTCGTTATGAGGAGTTGAGGAGTTTGATGACTTATGTTGAACAACTGATGTCGGATGGGGAAGGAGTACGGCTTTCAATCGAGTCTATTGTTAAGATTGTACCGCCTCCCTCCATTAACAAGGAAAGGAGAGCAGCTTTCTTCTGCGTGGTAGCCATATTGAAAGAGACAGTATGGAGAACACGTGCAAAAGGAATTGAGACAGGCCACTTTATCTCTGGACAAGGGTTGGAAAGTTGGTTTAACTTCCAACTTGTCAGAAAAATCCGTCTAGAGAAGAAGTACCTGCCTCACAGCGTGTATGAGAAAAGATAGGAAAATGTTGTAAGTCTCGATCATCACCGTCTCACGGAAGATATGATCAACATGTATGAGTATACGTACGGCTTGTACATGACCAACCCCTCCCCCAATTCAACTACTCCAAGGCAGAAATACGAGAGGGCACAGCCTGAAATTGGAAAGACCACACTGCAGGCTCAACATTAGAAGCTGCTTTTTCGTACAGCGTGTGACCGCCACCTGGAACAGTCTGCCAAACAGTGTGGTCGCAGTTCCATCAGTCAATGCCTTCAAGAACAGGCTTGACGCACACTGGAGGGAGCTTCCTATAAAATTTGACCCTGTCTGTTACTATTAGCTACAACTGTCGAGGTGTTGTACCACACATGACAAATTAATTGTACTAGTGGAAAAGAACCTGTGAACAAGCTCTAGGAGCTTCAACACGGAAACCATCCAGTATCCAGTGATGTTACAAATTTTCCTTCAATTAACCTTATATGTTAATGCATTACCTCCGCTATTAAATATGTTATGACTTATTACAAACGTCTCGCACATGCTTATTTTCTTGTCATTACGTACAAGATGGTGATCCCTCTTTCTCTCATGCTTATTAAATTATAGGATGTCATTTAATCGACATCATTATAAGTGAAACAATATTATAGTCTTATCAAAGTGAAAGAATAAAAGTGAAACAATATTATATCGCATTACAATATATATCTTATTCTTTCACTTTTGACACGTAATACCAAACCAGTGCCAATGTTATATTGTTTTAATCGAAAGGAAGTAGAAAATCATGTTGACTCTCATAATATCTGTAAAATTTCACCTTGTAAAATTTGATTTGGTAGAGCTGTTTGAGAATGCATAGTGAACAGAGAAACAAAGAATTTTATATAGAGATAGGTAGATACACACACACACACACACACATATATATATAGATAGGTACACACATACACACACACATATATACACGTACATACATATACTTATTTTATAGACATACCTTCCCTCCTCTCTCAATACATTATATGTGTGTGTGTGTGTGTTTATATATATACATACGCAAGTGCATTAATGTGTGCGCGCACGCATATGTTTGTATGTAACATATATGCCCCTTTGTGTGTGTGTGTGAAAATGATAAATATAATTTGCAATAAAAATTTAATTTCATTTTCATTTAAATACTGGTGCATTCAGAGCCCACTACAGTTCGCCTGCAGTTTGCTGCCTCACTGTCATTCATCCCCACTACGTCTGCTGTTTTACTCTTCTTTACTTATAGAATGACCGATAGGTATACACATCGCGTTTTATCATCTCGGAAGATATCTTGAAACAAAAACACAGAATATGGTGAAATAGAAGTTGTCTCCCTTGAGTTAGTGACTGAGGTGGAATGTTTATGTGCGCGTGCATAGATATGAGTCATTTCATCATATTAAACTGTTAACCCCTGGTCATCTTTTTCTCTCTCCATTTTTCTCATCCCTTTCTGTCCAAAAGCGTAGACCAAATATTAAGCACAAAATAAGTTCAATACACTCCGACTTTTCTAAAACTGAATAAACTAACGATGAATACACACGTACTTATACACGACAAACAAAATGAATAAAGATACCGCCGGCACAGTCTTTCGGTTCTTTAAATTTAAATTTGGGATATTTATGGTTTTCGTCATTGCATGTCGAAATATTTTTTAAAAAATTTCCTTGTGATATCTTTTTGGTTTCACGGGCAACATTTTTCATTAATGTCTTATTTAATGTTTTTGATACCGAA
>JAOPJW010000002.1:20586545-20603005 GCA_027122535.1 Octopus maya | reverse complement strand
ACAGCCACTCCTGCATCTATAAATTAAAATTTTTTTTATTCCTTTGGAACACAAAATCTCAAAAGGGAGATATTGTGCGACAGCACAATGCTCCCTGGTGACCACTACATATAAATAGTAGTGGTCTGAGTAAGTGAGGTAGTTTGTGCTAGTTCCAAAGTTCATGTGTTGAGAGTTCAAAGTTTACAGTTTGATTTAGCGTGTTGGATTGTTGGTTTTTAAAAGTTTGTTATGTTCCATATGGTTACTGGTGTTTGTTTTGATTATATTGTTATTACATGAGTGTATTCATTTATCCATAAGGATATAACAGAAATGCTGAATCTGCCTCAAATAATGTCAATTTTTCCTGTTGTGATCATCCTGGTGTACTTTTGATCAGGTATCAGAACAGGTTTCAAAAAACATTGCACCCACTGAGCAGAAATCTTTGTCATGCCAAGTTCATTTTGCAGAATGTTCCCAACTCTCTCATAGGTTATGCTAATAGCATTGGCTATTTGATTTATAGTCAGTTGTTTGTTATCCATCAACATGTGGGAATGCAATCAATATTCTCCATGGTGATGTCCCGACCTTGGGTGCAGGTAAGTAATATCACTTGCTAACCCATTAGGTTTTTCTTAGAAGTTGAACCTCCTCCTCCTCCATGATGACAATGATGAACAAGTTGGCAAAAGTCCATTACTGCTTCCTCTCCTGTGTTTTATATAGACAAGGCATTTGCCATTCCAAGCAGATCTGTTCATGACAACCTCTGCCTCAGGCAATACATCATAAGCAAGCTGGGTAAAGAAGCTGGAATGGGTTGAGCGCTGGTCAGTTTAGATCAATCAAAAGTCTTTGATAGGATAGCCATTACCACAGCAGCTAGTCCAATTTTCTGTGGCTGGATTTCCACACTGTAGAATGACATCTTGGTAGTTTAGGTGAATGGTTATCTATCAGAATCATTCAGCATCATGCACTCAGTCTGTCAAGGGTACGTCCTCTCATCTTTTCTGTATGTACTGGCTCCAGATTCCACTACTGTGGAAATTGGATGCATTGAGCAGCATCCTACACAAACTAGGATGTGAAAGAACCATGTCAGCATATGTGGATGACATCACCATCATAGTGTCATACACCAGGCACATAGATTTGATTGGCACTGCTCTAAAAGAATATGAGGTGGTGATGGGAGCAAAAGTTAACCAAGAAAGTCAGTGGGCATACAGCTTGGCATTCGAGATGCAAGTCCATGCTGTCCAATAACATTGTGGGTCCCAGTGTGGAGGGACTGGTTAAATTACTTGGGATCTGATTTGGTCCAGATCTCCAGGTAAAGAAAACTAGGACAAGGTGATGAGCAGTGTGGCCAATCTCACCCAGAAATGATTTGAAAGAAAGCTGTCTCTGAAATGTTGGGCGAAAGTAGTAAATGCTTTCATTGCATCTGTTATATCACCACCTGACTGTCATTCCCATTTTACATCTGACCAAACTGGAGTGTATATTCTGAAGCTTTCTGTGGACAGGAAACATTCCACTGTTCAAGTGCTCCATTTGCTGTGAACACCTACTGAATGGAGGGCTGTGGCTACTAATGTGAAGTTATGCATAACTATATGATATCTCCAGCACTTGCTTGATGGTAAGCAGGTGTAGCCACTGTTTGTCAGACTAGCTCTTCCACTGCATGCCTCTTTGACTGATCAAATGTAGACCAAAGTAGAGTGCCTGGTACTTAGAGTATCACCTAGTGCTGTCAGATAAGTAATGTGGTTAATGGAAGTTCCACTATGGCATTTTATAGAGGATTAGCTGTGCGCAAGTGTAACAACTTTCTCAGGGAGACTCTGGGCACCAACAAGAATTAACTAGCTGGTCTGTTCTGGAGGACTTTCGGGTTGGGGCCCATGGATAATTTCCAGAAATCCTTAGCAGTGGTACTGGAAGGATTGCCAGTTTGGGATAAACTCTACAGTTATGGAAGCACCATCAGTGGGGCTTGCCCAAGTGGCATGCAGTTCTATGAAATTGTTCTGCATGCTCTCATCCAGTGCCTGAGCATTTGCTGACTGGTGTGTCTATGTTGAATATCTGCTGTCACATGTAGTACACATCTGGCTATCAGCAGAGTCCATTGTGAAGATCATCCTGCTGTCTTCCTTTGGCTAAGAAGGGCAGTGTTTATTTCTCTGGTAGCCTTGGTGAAAGAGGTTGTGTGGTGGATTGGATTGAAAGGGCCAAGCCCTCATCAACTTATCAACTTTTTCATGTTTCATTTGAAAAGGAAATTGAGGGTAGAGAATGAAGTGCTGCCTCCCTGCAATTTTGTGGTTGGTGTTAGGAAGGGCATCCAGCTGTAGAAACTCTGCCAAATCAGATTGGAGCCTGGTATTGCCATCTGGTTTTACCAGTCCTCAGACAAATCGTCCAACCCATTCTAGCATGGAAAGCAGACGTTAAACGATGATGATAATGATGATGAGTGAATTTGGCAAGAATGATCTGAGTGAATAGGCCTACTATAAGCATGTGCCTCTAGATGATGTGGAGAGGATACTTGCCTGTTTTTTTAAAATTTTTACATGCTTCTTATGTAACTCCACATTGTGTTGTCTTGTACTGTCCCCATTGTTTTCTGTGGACCCTTAGTGGTTAATAAAGAAAACATTATTATTATATTATTATTATTATTATTGAATGGGAGAACAATGCATGATATCAAAGTGTGTACAAATATATGAAGCCTAATATACCCACCATGACTACCTGTCTGATAAGGGTACACCAGGTTTGTGAATCACAGCCATGTGCGTGACATAGTGACCTTATATCAAGATAAACTGTGCATGACCTTGCAGGTGGGGGTGCAGTTAGAATTTTCTTCACATCAAGTAGCCCATCTTATTCAAAAGGTCCCTGAATGAGGGTTGTTCAAGGATAATGAACGAAACACCCATGCTTCCAGAGGTGAATTATTCAAACCTTAACACATGGCTATGATACTCCCCCATTACTCCTGCTCGTGGTCAGAGACGTACATATTGTCAGCCATTAAGGGACATGCTCAATTGGTTATGGTGAAGCAATAGACAAGCAAGTCTGTGGTATTGAGCAGAATATTTGCTGTAGCCCATCTTTTTATACCAAGACAAAATATAGACATGATAACACTTCCAATCAGTTAAGATCAGAAGCCATGTGAGCCAGTGCTTGGTACTGCATCAGGGCATTATTATAATTATCATTACCCTGCACATGCAAGCAAAAGCAGAGTATTGTAATGACTCATCTTTGTGTGTTTGCAAAATTGCTGGAAAGAAGCTGAATGGATTTTCACCATATTTGCCAGAAATACTCATTTGGGTAAGTGGCTCCAAATGAACAACATTTGGTTTGATTATCTTTAAAAAAAGAAAAAAAAAAGTCAAACTTATAAATTTCCTGATAAGCAATTGGTCATATTATTTTCTTCACTTTTTCACATGAATCACCCCTTGTCTGAGTGTGTATAGATCATGGTGTACCTATGCGTGTAAGCATGTGTGGGTACATACATACATGAATACATACATAGATATGCAACTCTGTGTGTGTGCATGTGTGCACACTTGATGGATTCAAGGGTTTTGTTTATTTACGACTTGATTTCTTAATTTTGCCAAAGTATAAATACCTTTAATGGTGATACTTAAAAAAAAAAAGAATTCAGTTCAATTAAAATCATGGGTAAGCAATGCATTGTCAGCCACACTATGATTTGCAAAAAAAATTATCTGTGTGCAGGGTATGCATTGCACTGCCAGTGCTTTTTCTTTTCATTATTATTAAGGCAGCAAGCTGGCAGAATTGTTAGCACACTGGGCAAACTGCTTAGTGGTATTTTGTCCATCTGTTCTGTGTTCAAATTCCACTGAAGGGTAATTCTATACAAAATCAACACAATTTTAAAAAAAATTAAAGGTGACTAAAACCGATTTCTTTCAAACTTTGCATGTTAAATGACCTTCATATGAAACCTTTAAATATGAAATATTTTTTACATGACTAATATTTTCTAAGTTATGACCATCTGAAATTTTTTAAAAAGTGACATTTTTTTCGCTTACTCAGTAACTTTGAGAAGTCATATCTCAGCTACTATTTGAGCTAAAAAGGTTAGTTTTTTTTTTTTTCATTTTAAAGCAATGACGTCATTCTACAACTTTTGTTTTGTGAATTGTTTCCTTACAATAAAAACTAAAACATTGACCTAAAATTTGACCTTTCATAGCTCAAACAAATTGTTGCCATCCCCATCACCTAAGGGGCCACACATGATATCTTTCCAGATGAAATCACATGTCCCAACCTCCCACTCTTGCCTTGCTTTAAATGATTAGTTACTTGTCAGATGAAATTCTGAAATCTTAGAAACTTAGAGATAATTTTCTTGAAATTAATAAATGTGATGCATTTTTCATTTCTTTTTCTGTCAAAGTATATGTTTTTCCTGTAACAGTTCTGAGGTAAATTTACAAAGGATATCTAAATAATCTACTATTAAAACTTTATAGGAAACTGAAATGTTGATGATGGTCCTTTAGGTTCAAGAAAGATGAGTTTTACTTGCATAGTTTCCTGGTATGTTTCTGGAACACAGGCTAACCCCCAGCCACCATTGTAAATTGCAGCTACAAACCCTTTTATATCCTCAAATTGAATAGCATCTTGCATAGATGTTCTGGTGAGAGTCATAGACACCCTTGTGGGATTGGAAGAATGAACTAGCCAAACTCTTATAAAGAGTAGTGGTTGAGACGAGAGAAATCGTAGGAGTCTGTAAGGGTTTGTGGAAGTTGTAGGAAGTCATTGGGATCTTTGAGAGTTTGTATTTATTGAAGTATCATGTTTAGTGGAGTATGTCATGTGAAGTTAGTTGTGTCTATCCCTTCTTCATGAAATCTGTATATCCAACATATGGAAGGATATAAAAGTGGCAACAGGCTTATTCTTTTGATATAAAATTAAAGAAAAATTAGTTAACATAGAAGACTCTGTAGTGTTGTTGCAACAGAAACAGCAACACCAGTTACAACAGCAATTACATCAATACCAACTGTTGTTGGAATTAGTGTTGAAGTTAAAAAAATACATCAGGTTTGTTCTCACCAGACAGTGTAGCAAACACAATTGCAGAATTTAGTTATAACCCAGAAGAATTTGCTTTTTCTGCCTATTTCCAAAGATATGAAAAAAATCTTCAAAGAGGAATGCAAAATTTGGACGGACAAATTATCCCCTGCCAAACATGAAAAATACCTGTAACTACATTTTGCCCCCAAAAAGCATGTGAAATTCGTTTTGATGAAATAAATTGTTATTGAAAACTTTCACTGAGAGAAGTTTCCTGTTCAGTACTCATTGGGAGTGTTTGAATTTAGTAAAGAAAGATGATTTCATCATCTATGCTGGAGTTGTCAATTGAGAATACGAAAAGTTCAAACTAAAAGAATTAATCCCGGACATGTTCAAATGTCTAATTTTTGTTCAAGGGTTAACTGCAAGCAAAGATGCAGAGATAGATGCCTGGATATTGACAAAATTAGAAAAGGACTGGAATTTGACTCCACAGAGGAATGTCAGAGAATTATTAATCTACGACATGATGCAAATAAAATCGAAGGAAAGGATTACTCTCACATCCATGTGTGTCAACCTGTAATGGATAAAGAAAAAGAAAAATAAAGATCAAGACCAAATCCATGCTATGGGTGTGGAGGTTTACATTTTAAAAATAACTGTCCATTTAAACATTTAAAATATTTTAACTGTCAAAAAAAAAAAATGTATAAAAGCTCACATTGCAGAGTAAGAAAAAAAGGTCAAACAAAAAAGAATTCAGGGAAGATTTTTTTCAACAGAAAGTCTAGTTGAAGCTCACAAAAGAAAGTTTGTGTACATAAAAATTAATAATGTGAATGTGGTGTTATTGTTAGATACAGGCAGTTATATTACAATTATTAACACTGACACATGGAGAAAAATAGGAACGCCTACATTAAAGAAAATGTTAAACATTGTGAAAGGTGTCTCAGGAAAAAAATTACATTTTTTGGCAGAATGATAACTGAGATTACATTTCGAGGTAAAACCTTGAAAGCAAAAGTTTTTGTGTTAAATAATACAACTTGCTTGGTACTGACTGGATGGAATTGTGTAATTTATGGGACCTCCCCATAAATCTGTTCTATAAAAATATAAATGGTTTTTTCCTCCAGTAAAAACAAGTCATCAGACAAAATGAAAGAGAAAATAAAAAATATTTTTCCTGAAGTTCTATCTGATAAATTAGGTCTGTGTACCATGATGAAGGCATGCTTTCAAATAAAAGAAAATGCCATACCAGTATTTAAACCAAAATGAATGTTACGCTTCGCAGCGATGAAGCAAGTTAATGAAGAACTTGAGAGACTAGAAAGAATTGGAGTTATCCAAAAAGTGGAATATTCTAAATGGGCAATTAAGAAAAAAAATCATAAAATTAGAGTGTGCATTAATTTTTCCACTGGTTTAAATGAATGTCTTAAATGTGCCACCATCCACTACTTACTCTGGAGGATACTTTTGCAAACTTATACAGTGGCAAGATATTTTCTAAATTGGATCTCTGATGCACACCTACAAATTAGAGTAGACAATGAATGCTTGAAATACCTAACAGTTAACACAAATAAAGGACTGTATAAGTACAATAGGTTACCATTTTGTTTAAAAGTCGAACCAGCAATTTTTCAACAGATTATGGATGCAATGTTAGCAGACTGTGGATTTGCAAGTCCATGTCTGGATGATATACTCATTAAAAGCGAATCCAGGGATCAACACATAGAGCACGTAAAATATGTATTTGAAAAAATTAAGGATTATGGCTTTACCTTGAGTGTGAACTTTCTTTTTTTTTACCAGAAATAAGATATTTAGAACAAATTAGTGGCAAAAAATGGGTGACAACCTGACCCATTGATGGCAGACCTAATTAGAAATATGCCTTCTCTGACTAATATAGCAACCATACAAGTATTTTTAGGATTGGCAAATTATTAGCAAAATTATATTCCAAATATGTATAAGGTTAGAGCTCCACTGAATAATCTGATGAAAAAAGATATGAAATGGAATTGGTCAGAAAATTGCCAAAAGGTGTTTGATAAAATTTAAAAAATATTGATATCTGATTTGTCATTAGCTCACTTCAATCCTGCAGCAGAGATTGTTGTAGCTTCAGATGTTTCTGAGTACGGTATAGGAGCTGTAATGCTACATAGATATAAAGGTGGTAATATGAAGGCAGTGGTTCATGCTTCATGTTCTTTGATATCAGCTGAGAAAAATGATAATCAAATCAAAAAAGAAGCTCTAGCAATCATTTTTGCTGTGGAAAAATTTCACAGATTTTTTTGCACAGTAGAAATTTTCTGCTATAGACAGATCACCAAGTGTTATCAATATTTGGATTGAAAAATGGAATTCCTACCTATACTGCTTATAGGTTAGAACATTGGGCTACGATATTATTAAAGTACAATTTGAAAATGGAATATATTCCATCCAAGAAATTAGGCCATGCAGATTGTCTATCCAGACTGATTTCAGAAAACACAGACCCATTTGAAGATACTGTGATTGCCACTTTGCAAGCGAAAATGAAATTTAAAATATTTTGTGTAGTGTCATTCATGAACTATTAGTTATGTTACCAGACATAAAATCAAAATTGGAGAACGATAAATTTATTATAAAAATGAAAGAAACACCGAAGGCTAAAGGAAATAAAAATATGTGCAACACAAATGCGAACCATTTCTTACTGTGTGACAATGTGTTGATGTAGGCACATCTTGGTCCTTTGTCATCTCCTTCATAAGGCTCAGTGTTTTGAGATTGGTCTTCAATATTTCTTCCCATGTCTTCTTGGATTTCCCTCTTCCACAGCCTTCTCCCACTTTAAGTGATTCTTTATGCAACAGTCTTCTTCCATCTGTATCATATGACCAAACCAATGCAGTGTTTTGTCTTGCACACTGCATCTAATTCCTCTTATGCCTGATTTTTGTTTGAATGCACGAGTTGCATGCACACACCGACATTGCATATCCAGAAGAGCATACCAGCTTCATTCCTCTCTTGTCTTCGCATGTCCTCTGCATTCAGAGCCCATTTCTCACTAGTATATACCATTGCAGTTCATATACATGCATCATACAATCTTCTTTTCACTTGGAGAGAGAGAGACAGACAGACAGAGACCTTTTTCTATCCCATTCTTATTTTAATCCCATGACAACGGTTTTTTTTTTATCAAGCAACTAGGTTGCATTGAAAGTAATCATCTCAGCTGAGATCAGCAATGAGTGCACAACAATGGTTCGGTGTATATTTACCTCAACCACTTTAACCAGTTTACAGGGGTGGCTCATTTGGTTATCTGCACGTGGCAACAGTATAATCACACTGATTGAGGTCAGCACTCAGAGCAAGATAATGTTCAGTGTATATTTATGTCAACCACTTTAGTGCAAGTGCTGTTTATTTACCTAAACTGTATCCCTGTGCAGGACGCTCATGCAGTATTATTCCTGAATATGATTACTCAACAGCACAAGTCAGATCAACTTCATGTATTTACAATCATGTGAAGTAAAAAATTGATTTTAGTGTGATAGAGTTCAAAACAGGGTACCACACACAGTGGCATATCACATTGTGAACAATGGTATCTAGTTTCCTTATGTTTCCCTTTTGCTTTACATACTGTGCATCTCTTTGAAGCATTTGTCTTCTTGGCGTTGAAGGGAAGCAGATGTGGAAAATGTCCACGTCTCTTCACCATGTGGTAAGGAGAGAGTCCGATGTGGGGATGTCTATGTGTTCTGTACTTTGGCAGGTCTGATGCTTCTATCATTTCATGGGACAATAGATTCTTGAATGTCAATCCATCCCCCACACCACCAGGCATCTGCCAAACCGAATGTGAGTTCATGACACACTTGTCAGCTATAAGCAAGAAAATTTTTTTGTACCATTTCACAAATTTTCTCACCAATTTGTGTGTCATTACCAGCTGATCTGAGCAATCAACCCTACCTGTCCCTTCATTGTATGAAACAACTACACTTGGTTTTATTATGGTGTTACTGTCTGCATATTGTTTCCTAGTGTCCGTCATGCTTGCAGAATGTATTGTGGATAACATGCACATGTTTTTCTTGTCACTCCACACCAGAGCTAGAATGCTGCTATTGGTGCATTTGTATGCTGTTTCACCCTTTCAAAGTTTTATCTTGTGAAGATTGGGTAGCATGTTTTTCCTGTGAGTCCTCACAGCCCCATAGGGCAGCTACAGGAAGTGGTCTGAACTGGAAAACCAGTTGTTCATATAAATATTGTAGCATTTGTCAAACAAGTTTTCATTTTGTGTCAACACAATATCAATTGATGCTAGAATAGATGCTGGAAGATACCAATTTGTCCTGACCAGTGTAGATTTTGTAATTCCATGTGTACCCACAGGCTCTACTATTTGATTGGCATATTTTATAAACCTTGACTCCAAAGTGGGCATGTTTGATCGGTTTGTATTGTTTGAACTGGAGCCTTCCCTTGAATTTCCACAAACTCTTATCTGTACAAATGTCCTGTGTGGGGACATGGACCATTCTGAAATTTTCAGTCACTTTGTCACTAATAGGATTATTTTGTGCAGCCTGTCATCCTGGTTCTTGCCTGAGTGGAAATGTAGATTTCGAAGAAACACCAAAAATCCATCATGTGGCATTGTTCCTGGAAAGAAAGGTGTCGAACGTGGTTGGATCCCGATTCCAATATGATGCCAGGGTCAGTTTCTTCATGATGTCTGTCAGTATCAGCAGGGCAAGTACAACTTTGATTTCATCCCCTGTGGTTGAAAACCAATCACCATCATGCCTGGGTCTGACATGCTGGGGGTGGTTTTCAGCATAGTCATTTGTTTTGTCTGTTATATATTGGAACATTTCATCTGTCAAAAACTTGTGGAAAATTTCCAATGATGAGCTTCCATGTTCGAAGTTTTCCTTTATGCCAGGCATACCAGTAAACCCATGCTGTTGGATGAAATTGTCTCTTGCTCACCACATGACATTCTGTTATCCAGGGCCATTCACTACTGCCCACCCATACCTTTGATTCACTGGAATACCATCATTGCTATCGGAATCATCTGATTCTGAACTAGGAAAATACTCACTCTCTGAGTCATCATCTGAACTGGAAGAAACAACTGGTGAGGTGGTGGGGCTTGGTGTGACGACTGTAAATTCAATGAAACAGGACGCAACTATGAAGTCAACGGAGCCAGAATAGTAGGACGTGGCAACTGTAAATTTGACGAAACAGGATGTGATGACGAAGTTGACAGAGCTAGAGTGACGGGACCAACCTATCAGATTATTAATATTTACATGAAATATCTAATTGGTCTATCAGTCAGCAGGTGGACTAGTACTAACTCAGGTGATAGGTTCTAAGTTAGGCAACATATAATTACATTGACTGATTTAAAGCATGTACATTACAAACGTAAGTTTACATCAACTGTTTTAAAAGGGTTAACAATTAAACTTTTGACACATCTTCCTTCACTGCTAGTCAGGTCACCTAGGTAGCAGAAATTATCCACAACTTTCGCAGAGCCTCTGGGACATTTGAGGAAGTCCATTTCCCTTGTATCTGTAGTCATTATGGCTCCTGTACACCTTCCACATACAAATACTACTTTCTCTGTTAACCTTCCTACTATTCCACTGCACCTCTGGTTTGTCCATAGCTTGCACTGGTTACACCAAGTGGAATTTCTACCTGCACCCATCCTATATATCAAGTAGGCGCATTTACCTGAAGTAGGTAGAGTCCTGTCTGATTTCTTGCTTACTAGGGAATGTGGTCTTTGCTAAGTTAACTTAAGATCGTGTAATTCCAGGTTTTGTTTCCCCTCCTAGAATTTCTTTGGTAATTCTGTTATAGATTCTGCTATGAGGGCAAGATCATCAGCATATTGTAGTTACCATGGGCTTCCAGTTTTAAATTGCTCTGTTATGGCCTGGAGGATCATGATGAATAGGAGGGGTCCTAGGACTGAGCCTTGGTGAACACCTACCTGTACACTAAATTCTTCACTGTACTTATGGCTAACTCATACTTCACTAACAGTACTGCTATACATGGCCTGTACTGCTTTCACAAGCCATTCATCTACCCTCTAGTTTCCTCTGAGATCATTACTGTTTAAATTTCAACTTATTTAATTCAGCATACGAAAAGAAATCAAATCTGTAATTTAGTATCTCCTGTTCAGTCATATCAGTCAAAATAGATCTTAGCTTCCATAAATCTGCTTTTGTAGGTTAAGGAAATTTTCCCAAATCCCTTTAAAGGGGTTACTTTTGCTATTATTGAAAGCAAGGAACTGATGCTTGCCTTCATCTTTCTGAGGTTTGATAAAGTACATGTAATGAATTGGTATTGATTCAGTTAACTATACTTCTATCTTACAAATATATAGCCTAGTGTCTGTGTAAGATATAAAGTCATCCTGTTATTTTCAAAACGATTTTAAAATATCAAGTGGTCAATTATTTTGGTTTTATGCGATATGCCATTGAGTTACCAAGTTATTTCTCAAACTGTCTTCTTCAGTGATATTGATAAAAGTACATTTTATTTATACATGTTTCTTATTTTTTAGATAAAATTCTCTTTTTACTCGTCATTGCATGAAGGATTTTTTTTTCTCTACTCTTGACTTTATGGGTCATCCCATAAATAATGCGGTTTTAAAAGTTACATGAGCTAAAAGTCAGAGTAGGGGGATAAAATACCTGCATCAACTTGCTATAAAAGCAGGTAGTAATTTTACCTACTTATTCTTAGTGCAAGTTTTGAAGAGTGCAGTTTGATTTTAGCAGTTATTTTTTTAAAGCTATAATGGAAGGGACAAAAGAGCATATTCGGCATATTTTGCTTCATGAGTTCAATAAAGGCAACAACATGATGGAAAGTATGAGGAATATCAATGAAGTATATGGGGATCAGACAATAAACACCAGCCAGTGTCAATGGTGGTTCCAGAAATTCTGAGCCGGAAATGTCAGCCTAGAAGATGAACTTTGTCCTGGAAGATCTGTAGAGCTTGACGAGAAGTCCTGCAAACTCTGGTGGAACAAAATCCCACAGTAACTGTTTAGGAACTAGCAGAGAAGCTTGGATTTGGTCATTCAACTATTCATCGACACCTGCGTGTCATCGGAAAAGTCAGCAAATTGGGTCAGTGGATTTCTCACAAACTTTCCAAATCTTATTGCGCGCAGAGAGTGAATGTGTGTTCTTTGCTGTCATGTCTCAGAAATGAACTTTGTTTTAGACCGAATAGTGACTGGTGATGAGAAATGGGTTCTCTATAAAAATGTCAAATGCCAAAGTCAGTGGGTAGGGAAAAAGAGAAACACTGGCACCTCAGACTAAAGGTCTTCACCATGTAAGGTGGGATGTGAAAGGTTTAGTCCACTTTGAACTTTTAAACCCAAATGAAACGATAACAAAGAAGATCTGTGAGCCACTTGAGTGGCTTAAGTCAGTGCTAGAAGAAAAACAACCATCTTTGGTTTCAAGATGAAAGGTGTCCTTCCACCAGGATAATGCTCAGCCACATATGGCGAGGATGACATTCCAGAGGCTGGAGTAGTTTGAATGGGAAACATTGCCCCATCCACCATATTTAGTGGACATTGCCTCATCTGATTATCATTTATTCTGCAGTCTTCAAAATCATTTGGACAGAAAAAATATGAATTCTGTAAATGAGGTCAGAACAGTACTAGATGAGTATTTTTCGTCATGGTCAAGTAAATTTTGGAAGAGGGGCATTGCAAGTCTATCAGATAGGTGGAAGAGCATTGTAGAAAATGAAGGATAGTATATTTTAGATTAAAAAAGAACTTTATTTATCATAATTTTGAAAAATAAAAGAAGTATAAAAAAAGCTGCATTATTTATGTGATGACCCAATATATATATATAGATATATATATATAAAATGGTTGTGCTGTTTAAACACTGACATTCAAGTGGGAGAAAACAAAAACTATTATTATAAGAAGTCAATATCAGAGAGTAAAAGACAGTTAGCTAGAAAACATACTTGTAAGAATAGCTAAAGAATGGAATAATAATGAAGCCAGTTTTTTAAAGGATTTTTTTTTAAAGCCAAGATAAACCTGTCAAATATTATTTCTGGATGACCCTATTTCTTTATCTCAGGTGATGAATCTATATATCATTATTTCTCTAATTGCTTCAGTGTTCTATTTTCAACCTTATTAAATTAAGTAATGTTAATCCTGTCTCCGTCCCCAATTCTATATCAATGTATTAGTTGTGACCAACTCTAGTGGTATATTAGTGCTCTTCATGCTTCATTAGAACTTATCTTGTTTAGTATTTTCTGTAAACGGAGGAAGTTTTAAAACAAGTTAATTTCTGGTTATTTCTGCTCAAATTCAGTAATTTGATGTTTTTGGTATCATGCTGCCATATATTAAAGATATGCCCATCATAGTATTTTTACTTTTATAGTTTTTGTTGAACCATTTTTCTTGAAGCATTGATGTTGCCATTATGATTATTTTGTTTGTGATTTTTTTTATTTATTCTTTGTTTTCTTTATTAAAATATATTGATTTTTTTTCCTTATTCAAACTGCCAGAAACCACAAAAAGTCAAACTTTGAAGAAACACCACTGCATAAAGCCAAAAGGTCAGGTGAATTTTTTAAAAGAATCTTGCATTTTTGAAACTTCCTAATCTTTTTAGAGCTGCATATCTTTTGAAATTTCTTCTGGATTTCACTTCTAATGTTTGCTTGAATGAGTGGCTTTTGGTTTCCCAGTTTAGTTAACTTAATGGATTTTTCTTCTTGATACTTTTTTTTCTTTTACTGGAGGATGTTTATGTTGGAATTGTGAAAAGAGACCAAATGTATTGCTTATGGTATGTGGATGCATGTGTTTACACACACATCATACCATTGTAATCACTCTGTATTTTAAGAAAAATATTCATTCATGGAAATAGTTTAACTTGGTTTCCCCATTGTTAGGTTTTTTTTAAATTTTTATCTATATAATCATTTATTTTAACCCATTCTGGCATGAGATATGCAGGTTTGCAATCCAGTCTTCCCATATTATTTCTTCTCTGAGATGATCCAATATTTTTAGTTTGAACCTGACTGCTTTTGGCCAGGTCTTCTTTAATCTCTCTTGGCATGTTATTGTTGACTCGGTTGGTGATGTTTCCAGCTACATAATATTGTTTGCAGATTTAGCTGAGGAACATAAGCTAAGATGTTTTTCTTTCTATTAACCACAAAAACGATATGAGCTGGATGTGTGTTTACTGTGAAATTGATTCTAGAATTGTCTTCCTTTTGTTGAGAGGAGGAGGGGAGGGGTTAAAAGGGGAAAGGACAATGCCCATAACCTATTATAGGGCTTCCAAGACTGGTGAGAGGGGTAGAAGTTAGCCTCAAACTGTTTGCAACAGAGTAGATTGCACTAAAGGAATCCAAGTAGGCCATGGCAGGATTTGAACTCAAAATGCAAAGAGCTGTAGTAAATACCACAAGGTACCTTTTTCCATGCCCTTTTATTTATTAACTCCAGACAGATTGCAACAACATTGACTTTGGCTGGATTTGAACTCAGAGTGCAGGATGCTGGAACATAGTGATACTTTCACAACTCTATCATCTTAAGCCTATATTAATGTAATGAAATGAATCTAGTGCTTCTATCATATATGTCATCACTTTACAAGTTGTATTCTAAGTTTCAGGGTATCCTTTGTCATTCAGTAGTCACATAAATGGGCGAGCTGCTTTTAATACTAGAACAAAATATGGCTGAAGTTGAATGCCAGTCTTTTGAGGATTTCCTCTTCAAGCAAGTATGGCATTAAGTAATGAGTTGCTTTATGAAAAGTTGAGAGAGTGAGTCATATTAAAAAACTTGTTTCTAATGTTCATAATTATAAACAGAAGTAGGACTTTGGTGTCTGCATCCACAAGTATGCATGAACATGAATGCACACACATACATTTGTGTTTTGAGTATTCTTTGGATTCAGTGCTTCTATATAGTGGTAAGAAATTCTCAGAATTGCATGGCAGAAGATCTTCAGAGAAGAAACCCACTTCAGGCAAGTGTTTTGGCCCTTAACTTCTTACATTCTAAGGAGGCTGGTCTGCGTCCAGATCATAACTCATGGGTGCCCTTCTATTGACACCTTTTAGCCACTTGGATATCAGAGACTTGTGCATTTAAACTGCTTAGAGATTTTAACTAGTTGTAACTCCTCTCTGATTCAGCTTTCAAAGTTATACTTAAAGAAGAAATAATGTCAGTTGTCATGGTAGCAGTAAATTGTCAATGCTTTCACAATGAATCTCTCAGAGTTATTTCCCTTAACATTAAGATACCAAAATATTGTCTTCAAATGGGATGGAGTCATTTTTGTTCCTCCTTGACAAGATCCAGTTGGAACATCTTTCTGCTGTCTCTGTATATTTATGTATGTCATCATAATTTATCATCCACTTTTCCATGCTTGCATGGGTTGGCTGGAGTATATTTGAAGCAGATTTTCTGCAGTTAGATGCTTTTCCTGTTGCCAACTCTCTCCTGTTTCCAAGCAAAGTAATATTTCCCCATGGCCAGACATGTTCTTGCAAAATATTGGAAATGAATGACATTGCTCGTATGACAGTAACACTCATTTACAACTATCATGCAATGTTAAGACAAGGAGACACAAACACACACATAAGACTGGTTTCTTTCAGTTTCCATCTACGAAATCCATTCAAAGGCTTTGGTTCGTCCAGGGCTATGGTAGAAGACACTTAACCAAGGTGCCATGTAATAGGATTGAACCTGGAGCCATGTGGTTGGGAAGCAAACTTCTTACCAGATAGCCAGTATATACCAATATCTGGCATCCTCTGAAGCTCTGTGGATGCTGTGAATCTATTGATTGTCTTTCTTTTGTGGCATATTCATAAGAAGAGTAGTGGTAAGTGGGGTAGGCACTTCCTTTAGGAAACTGCCCAAGTACAGCAGACGTGATCAACTCTGCAATACTATCTTAGAACACCAACTTCATATACAGGTGCAGCTATAGTTGTGTGGTTAAGAAGCTCACTTTGTGACCAACTAGTTTTGAACTTAGTCCCATTCAATGCTTTATGAGTGAATTCAGTAGAGAGAAACTGTGTGGAAGTGTATTGTGTATGTGTGTATGCACACCAGTGTTCCCCCCTCCCCATCCATCGTATAACATCTGGTGTTTGGTTATGACCCTGTAACTTAACAGTTCAGCAAAAGAAACCAATAGAA
>JAOPJW010000002.1:20479701-20490997 GCA_027122535.1 Octopus maya | reverse complement strand
GTACCCTGATATGCATGTGTATACACATGTAGATGTAAGTATGTCCGTATATGTGTGTATACATGCATATATATCCTTTGTATGTATATATATATATATAAAATGTATGTATGTATACATATATATATAAAATATATGTATGTATGCATACATACATATGTATATATAAAATGTATGTATACATATATATATAAAATATATGTATGTATACCTGCATACATACATATCATCATCATCATCGTTTAACGTCCGCTTTCCATGCTAGCATGTGTTGGACGATTTGACTGAAGCAAAGGTGATTGTTTACAAAACAGGCTACTTCAGGTAGTTTCTATGCAGTTAGCTCATTGTTACAATATGAGGTGGTATCAAGAAGTTCCCAGACTAGTTCTTTAGCATGCCAACAGATGGCAGCACATTTTTGCATCCGCAATGAGAGCTTACTGTAATCTTCATGAGGCAGTGTGCTGAATGACATCACTGTCGTGAAATTTGTGTTTTTGTGATCACATGTAATTTTGCATTAAACTTGGGAAGTCTGCTTTAGAGACATTGAGCTTATGGTGATGAGACAATGGGTTATACACAATGTTTCAAGTGGAATGGCCACTTCAAAAGTGGGATAATGTTCCTGGAAGACAATGAGTGATATGGGAGACCTGCCACATGTGTCACCTCCAGAAATGTGGAGAAAATTCATCATCTTGTACATGAGGATCATTGGAGGAGGATTATTGACATTTTGAAGCATTTGAGGGGGGACATTCAACAAAAGCAACCAAATCTGTGGAATGTGAAGAATTGGATTCTTCATGATAACAATGAACCATGTCACCAAGCTCTTCTCACTTGAAAGTTTCTTACCAAACACAAAATTGTATCCCCTCTGCCCTATTCATCAGACTTCCATCTTTTCCTGAAGATGAAAATGCAACTCAGAGGTTGCCATTTTAACACTGTTGTCAAGATCAAAAGCAAATTGCAGAAGGTCCTCAACTTGCTTACAGAAAACGACTTCTAGGCCAGATTGCAAAAGCAGCAGGAACACTGGGATCGGTGTATTGCTGTGCAATGTGACAATTTTGAAGAAGATAGTGTTAAAACTAACACAAGTTATTTTTTATTAAACATAACTAGTTCGAGAACCTTTTGATACCACCTTATAATCCAAGTCATTCTTAATTCAAGTTGTTATCTGGTTATCTAAGTGCCGTATCATACCACTATTTACCCTTTCAAGCTAACCTATTTTATTTTCCATAATCCTTCTTTATCTGATATAATGGTATGGTATAAAAGTAAATGCACAAATGTTAGATATTGAGAGATAGTTGTGAAAGCAAGTGTATGCCAGAGAGATTTGTGAAAATCAATTATTTTTGTTGACATGATGCATTTTACTAACACCAAAATAGTTATACTGAGAATTTGAATGTTTTATTCATAGAAAAATGTGAGGGGGTACTCTAGTTGTGTTGGATAAAATATTAAATTATTCTTGTTCATTGTAATAAAGGTAGTAAATTGTTTCAAAAAGTAAGTCATTACTATCTTTTGCTCTTGGTTGAACCTTTTATCTCTTCTCAACCCTATTTTTATAATTCAGAGTTCAAATTTTATCTTTTTATTTTCATGCAAATAAATAGTCACAATTGTTATTGAATAATATACATGGTTGTGTGGTTAAGAAAATTGCTTCTCAACCATGTGGCTTTAGGCTCAATCTCACTCTGTAGCACCTTGAGCAATTGTCTTCTACTATAGCCCCGAGCCAACAAAAGTTTCAGGAATGGATTTGGTCGACAGAAACTGAAGAAGTCTGTTGAACGTGTATATGTATGTAATGTTTGTATATAGACAATAGTTTTACAAACCTGTAGGTTAGGTATTGTCTATGTGGCTGAGAAATTTATTTCACAATTGTGATTCAGGGTTCAAAACCTTGTTTGTGAAATTTGAAAGATGACAACTGTAGGGAAGTCTGGTGAAAGTGGTGGGTATAACTATACACAGCTACACACAGATGTACACACATATGCAATATGGTTGGAGGATGAATTTAGTGCATTGACCAAAAATCCCTGTATTTTATTTTTTTTTACCTTATTTAATAGGATGATAAAATGAGTACCAGATAAAATACTGAAGTTGATGTAAATAACAAAAGCCCCGGAAGTGGGTGACCTAGCCTGATTGAATTACTGTGAAGAGTAAAAGAGTAACATTAAGAATACTCCTTTATAAATGGCCCTGCTTGCTTGCATTGACAAGATGAAAGTCTATTTTGGGTAGTTTTCTATGACCAAATACCCTTCCTGACATCAATCACCACTTGTTTACAAGAAAACTAATAATTTCCCAGTCTACAGAACAAAAACAGCCCAGACATGTTTTGTCTGGAAACAAATAGCACCGTATGAATAAGTATTTTGTTTACAAAGATTGTGCACTATTTCAAAACACATCAAGAAACTGACATGCTTTCATGGTTGACTTCAAACAAACAACACTGTCAATGAAGCTATTGTTTACGACCATTGAATTTGAAGGAAATACAAATTTACTCACATGCATGCACACACACACACACACACACACACACACTCCTTAACCACATAGACAGACCTAATATGCAGGTTTATAAAACTTAAATAAATTTTAGTGTCTTGGCATGGTCAGGAACATCTAACAGAATACATCATCTTCATTTAATGCCCACTTTCCCATGTTTATACAATTCAAACAGAATTTGTTGAGGCAGATGTCCTTCCTGTTGCCAACCTTCACTTGCTTCCAAGCAAGGTAACACTTCCCATGGCCAGACCTGTTGTTCATGTTTCACGAACATCACTTGTATGATGGCAGTGCTTATCTATAAGCATCCCATGATGAAAATATAAGGATACATTCATACACACACACACGATGGTTCTCTTTCAGTTTCCATTTACTAAATCCACTCCCAGAGCTTTGGTCAGTCAAGGCTAATAGTAGAAGACACTTGCCCAAGGTGGTATGCAATTAAACCGATCCCATGACTATATGGTTGGGAATCAAGCTTCTTAGCCATTCAGTCACATTTGTGCCTATAAATATAAACACACATTCATACATGCATGTGCGTGTGCGCTGAAAAGTTCATAGGCTGACTCTGAATGAGTGATGCTAGAGCTGTGAAATCTTGCCTGCATTAATTTCAACTGTTCTCAATAATAACTGCATTGTTTTTTCTAGGTAAACTCATTGCTACTAGTTATTTCAAAAGTAGCTAGTAGCAACTTCTCTTGCAAATTGACAAAATTTAGCATCCTGGTATTATGAAGTACCTGCAGAAAATAGCTTTAGCCCCCAGCGACATTCATGCTGATGTGGTTGCTACATTAGGAGGTGATGCTCCAGTTTTATCAACAGTGCAAAAGTGGACAGCTGAATTTAGGAGGGGAAGTGAGAGTCTTGAAGATGACTCAACATCTGGACGTCCTACAACTGCTACCACTGAGGAAAAAACATTGATCATGTTCACCACATGATGATGGATGAGAGGCAACTGACTATAAATCATATAGCCAATGTTATTAGCATATCCTGTGAGATAGTTGAGAATATTATACACAATGAACTTGGCATGATGAAGGTTTCTACTGGGGTAGGTGCCATCTCTTCTGGATGCCTGATCAAAAGCACACTAGGCTGACCACATCATGTTTGAGACAGATCCAGCTGGCTTCCTTGAGCAGTTCCTAACCCATGATGAGTGTTGGGCTCATCACTTTCAGTCACAGACAAAAAGATAATCCAAAGAGTCTTGTTTCATCAGGGCAATACTCTGGAACACAAGTCCTAGTTTCAATAACTGTTGTGTGTGACTGTGACTTTGAACTGGTTGATCATCCTCCCTATTCTCTGTTCTTTGTTTTCTGTCATCTGTTCCCCAACATGAAAAAACACCTGGCTGGGAACAAGTATCACAATGGTGATGATGTAGCTGCTGTTGATGCTTTTTGTAACCAACAGGATGAAAGCTTCTTCACCAATGGGGATCCAAGCACTGCAACACTGATGGAAGAAGTGTGTGAACTGCAAGAGGGACTAGGTTGGAAAATAAACCTTATTTGGTCACATTCCATGAGAATATCTTGATCAGCCTCATCTGTGTGTGTGTGTGTGTGTGTGTGTGTGTGTGTGTGTGTGTGTGTGTGTGTGTACATATATATTCATAAATATACATGTGTGTATACACACACATACATACATAAATACACACATGAATACACATATGCAAGTGTATACACACTCACACGCACATCACATATGTGTATATAAAGAATAACAAGTGGTGTTTAAAATTTACTACAGTTGTTTCAGTAGAATTTTATTGATGCATTCATAAACTACAACATAACATAAGTTCACCATCCTCAGGGAAAATTTTAAAGATGCATAAACGTTGATGATGACCTATTCAATAGCCAATAATAAGACTTATTCATTTGCACCCATTACCTATTTTTCTATCTTTGATGGCATTGATTATATAGATATATTCATATATGAAACATCATAACTTTTAGTACTGGCTCTAAATTCTATCGAAAATCTGTAGAGATAATTTCAAACAGTGATTAAATCACATTGCTAACACAAAAAGCAAGACATAAATGACTTACAAAGTATTATTATACTTGGTAGTACATTGTTGCTGTAAACAAAATATGGTGTCCTTACCAGCAATATATATTTTTTTATATTACATGTGTGTGAAAAAATAAATGGTCACTAAATAATAAAGTATGACCTGGTAAACTTGTTATGCTTTCACTAATTGTTTTAAATGTCCATATACTAATGACCTGGCATTGACCCCTTGACCTAGCAGTACATTGAGGGTGTGGCCATTAAAAAGAGAGAAGGCATCACCTGATACTCATTTTCAGCTGAGGAGACTGGAGCAGTATGAAATGAAGTTTCTTGCTGAAAAATCCAATATGCTGCTTGGTTCTAGGAATTGAACCCACAACCTTAAAATCAAGAGTCCAACACTAGGCTGTGCACCTTCACGCACTTATATATGTATGTGTATATATGCACACATGTGACATGTGTGTGCATGAATATTTATTTCGCATGACCATTTCATATTATGACATACTTTAACTGTAGGTTTTGGTTACTGTTTTGTTTGTTAAGCATGGGAACAATGAATTTTTATATAGATATACTAAATTTATAAACAGAAATAATGCAATTAAATAATATTCATGCCTTCTGAAGCAGTCACTGTGTAATATCTAATACCAGGAATGATAAGTGTTATATACAGGTTTAGCTCACTAAAAGTTTAGTTTGCTCTATTCTATGACAATGAAGTTAATATTCGTATTCTTTTCTACTCTAGGCACAAGGTCTGAAATTTTGGGGGAGGGGGGGCAGTCAATTAGATCGATCCCAGTACATAACTGGTACTTAATTTATCGACCCCGAAAAGATGAAAGTCAAAGTTGACCTTGGTGAAATTTGAACTCAGAGCGTAACAGCAGACGAATTACTGCTAAGCATTTTGCATGGCATGCTAACGATTCTGCCAGCTCACTGCCCTTTAATATTCATATTAACGATACACTGATGATGATATATTTATTGTATCCTCAGCATAAACATTGTGAAGGTATGTGGCCTAATTGTTGCGATTACTAGGCTACACATCTTCTTGATAATATGGTTGAGAATATTAGTCTACATACCATCATCATAAGGTTGTCAGTTTAATTCCTGAACAGTGTTGCATTGTGTCCTTGTGCAAGGTACATCGTTTCACAGTGTCCTAGTCTATTCAGCTTTTAGCTGTAGACGAGGTTCTTAGATGAGGGTCCCTGGATTGCTGTATTTGCAGCAATTTCACTTGTTATTTCAAATTTTCAAAGCCAAGATTATGATAAATGCTTAATTTGGTTAATGTTTCAGGCTATAATTCATGGAATGTAAAATTTAACCATGGGAGTTAGCTTATAATTAAACTTCTTTCAGGAAACATTTAATTAGGAAGTTCATCATATTACTATTAAGTGCTTAATTATTTTCTTAAGTTGGCTATTTGTGTGACTTTAATTGTTCTGTTAATTTAAATGACTGTCTTATTTAATGAGTTTAAAATTTTAATTTTATTTTGTTCTAGATAAGAGAAAAAATGGAGAAATGAAATCCAGTTCATTAGGACCAAAAACACCGCCTCCAGAACGGAAAAGTAAATTTGCAGCCTTAGGAAAAATATTTAAGCCTTGGAAATGGAAAAAAAAAAAAAAAAGTGAAAACATTGTTCGGAAAGCTGTAGGTAAGTAAATTTGATTATTTAGTTCTTTATGTTTTAGGATGTAATATTGCAAAAATAATTAATGCAAGTTTACACAATTCAGGTCAATAACACCAGCTTATGATCTGATCGAATTTGAGACAAAATTGTAAAGTCCATATGATGACTTGGCATCAAAATTTACAAACTATGATTGTGCTTTTCTTGTTTTTGATGAAAAAGGACTGTAAATATAATAAAGGCACAGGCATAGTTGTGTGGTAAGAAGTTTGCTTCCCAACCACATGGTTCTAGGTTCAGTCCTACATGGTACCTTGGGCAAATATCTTCTACTATAGCCCCACACCAACTAAAGCTTTGTGAGTGAATTTAGCAGACAGAAACTGAAAGAAGCCTTGCTCTTCTTCACTACCTTTACATCTCTTTTTTTCTCTCTGCCTTCCCTCTCTACCTTTACATCTCTCTTTTCTCTCTGCTTTCTTCACTGCTTCTACACCTCTCTGTCTCTCTCTTTCTCTCTGTCTTTCGCTCTGCTTTTCTTCACTACCTTTACATATCTGTCTGTCTGTCTGTCTGTTTTCCAAACGTTTTTTCTCCCTATCTCAGCAACATGGACCTCAACAAAGCAAACTACATGAAAGACAGCATAAGATTCAAAATTCAGAGAAACTGACAAGTTGAAGAAAGTAAGATGATGCTCCTCACATGGGACCTTGTGGAAGGATTGCCACCAAGCACTTTCATTGTAGAGGCCCTGAAGTGCTTTAGCTTTCACTGAACCATAGCTCGAATTGAGAGAAAAAAGAATGAGTTCATTCACTCATATGCCTTAATCCAACTGCACATGGAGTTACTAGATAAAATATTTTGAGAGGAGGCAAAAACACAAAAGAGTGAAAAAGAAACTACTGACTCCATAGAATCTAAGAAGAATTGAGGGAGGAACAAAATAAAGCAGATACCATCACCTTGAACAACTGAGGAGAAGAAAGCCAAGGTCCACCAGCAGAAACCAAAGAAGCAAAGATGAAGATGTGTAGAGGAGAACAACAGCAGCAAAGTAAAAGATCCAACAGGAAAAATGAATGAAGACAAAGGCACCAGCAAGGATGTTGATGTAAGAATAGATGATAGGCCCAAGGTGGGTACAGAAACAAAAGGAAAATGAAATAGAACTTGTGAAGGCAATGGTTCTGGTAAAAAGGAAGCCAAACCAGTCTGTAAGTTCTCTGGAAAGGGTACCTGCTGGCATGGTGACATTGGGACAGGCTGCAGATTTACTCATCTCAAATCCCATGTGAGCAATGCTCATTCCACTCACCTGAAGACAAGAAAGAACAGCCACCAAAGACAGAGCCAGGTCACAAGATACAGTGCCACCACCATGGAAATGTGTGGATGGTGCATGCACTGCTTCTAAGAGGATACAAATTGTAGGTGCAGTGTGGGACAGTGACTACTTTTTTGGAGGTTGCACAGAGCATTGTTAGGCAGTGGAGGGTCCAGCCATTCTTACTGACGGCAGTGGGATAGACAAAACAATGAAGGATATGAATACAGGGAAAGCCTTTGATTCATGAGGTATTAATGTTGAAACGCTTAAAATATCTGGTGGTGTATGACATGACCTGGTCACACATAAGTCAATCAAGTTGTACAGGCAGGCATGATACCCAACTTGTATTGCAGCATCAGTTCTGGGTAATTTGACTCCGTTAATTTGACCCCAGTAATTTGACTGCCAGTCAATTAGTGTGGGCATACTTCTTGCTGAGAAGTGGATTGATAAGGTAATTGAGGTAGCCAGAGTATAGAATACTTAAGCTCAGACTGATAATGATTTAGAGGGATATCACAATGTGCTACAAAGTTCTTTAACTTGCACAGATCCAAACCTATAGATATTAATTACTGCATTGAAAAGGGAAGAACACTTGGCACAACTGAAAAAGGTTGAATTTGATTGAGGTGAGACCTGTGAGACCAAAAAAAAAAAAGAAGTATAAAGATATAAAAAAATGACTGCAGATAATTTATTGGGCAATATAATCCTGAAAATAAGATGGATTTTTTATGAGCAATCACTCATAACCTTCATTATTACTGAAACTTTTAGAAATATTCTTGTTTTAATATACTTTTTATTTTATCTCTATTCAACATTTTTTTTCTAATATTGGGAGGGAAATTGACTGGCAGTGAAATTACTGGAGTCAAAATATTGAAAGTGAAATTACTGGGAGTCAAATTACCAGCTACTTGCAGCATCATAGTCATACAAGGGTAATGGAGATGCTGTCAAGGGAAGTAGTTTCAGAGGTATAAAATTGCTAGAGCCTAGTTTGGTTTCATGCCAGGAAGAAGTACTACTGATACTTTCTTTCTAGTACTGCAATTTCAGGAGATTTAGCCAAAGGTCAACCACTACACTTGGTATTCATCTACCTGGAAAAATCCTTTGACAGGTTCTCTCACTCACTGATCTGGTGGTCATTGTGGAATCTAAGAGTAGATGAATTGCTGGTGTGATTTATTGAGCCATGTACAGAGATGATGTCAATAAGTTGAGGATTAACAATGAGTACAGCAATGGATTTAGTATGCAGAGCAGTTTCATTTTTAGCTTGCTGAATATTTTATTTTGCCTCCCTTATTAGTGTTTCTGGCACAAGGTAACCATACATCTTGGTTGTTCATGGTTTATGGCTATACTTGCACCATGAAAGACCATAATTTCCTGTCATCATTCATGAATATTGTTTCATTTACCTCACTTCACTCACAGTGGATTACCTAGCCATTGAATGTCTGTGGTGAATAGAAAAATGTTCAGATAAGCCAAATTTTAATTTATTCTTGTTTTAATTATAGTGTCATCTTGTTTCATTTTAACCGCATGCCCTTGTTTAAAACCACACAGTTTTAATGCTATTTATTTAAATGAATTTTTTCTAGTAAAATGTGCCAGGCTAGCTCTCTTCCATACTGTCATGAATATGTATACTCTGTCATCCCACACTATTTTGTTAGTTGTTTGCTTGTCTATTTAATTTTTTAGCAGTTTCTAGCTTGTTCAATATTTTATCCAGCCTCCTTTGCTACTCTATTTCTGGCATGGGGTAGCCATGTGTCTTGGTCATTCATTGTGTGCTCTTCCATCCTGCTCTCACCACCTATACCAGAAGTCTTTCTCTTGGACCCTTTCTTTATACTGAAAACCTGTATAAAAAGTTCTGTTTCACCTCTCCCCTCCTGCTGGCATCAGCTCACTAGCATCCACAGTACTACAATATAAAAAAGGTATAGCTCACTTGCTTGCATTGGACATATGGCAAGTATACTTGCCAGTCGGTTAATTATCAGCACTATTTTATCTTTGTATAAGCAATGGTCTATACCACACCCTCTTCTCCTGGTAGATGCAGCAAGTGTGAAGCGAATAAGTGATTGTAAATTAAATGCAAATTGAAACTTATATCAGCTTATATGATATGTCTGGCAAACATCCATGCAAACCTTCTTTTCAGATACATGCTTGTGTTCCTTCTTGCCGTCCATTCCTCACCCTTAGAACTGGCACATTCAATGTAGGCACATTGAAAGGTAGATCTGGTGAGATTGTTGAGATGCTAGAACAAAGGCATGTAGATGTGTGTTGCATCCAAGAAATAAGCTGGAGGGGAGCATCTGCCACATTCCTCACAGACATAGAACATAGGTATAAAATCTTCTGGTTAGGCCAATACTGACAGGGTTGATAGTGTGGGCATACTTCTTGCTGAGAAGTGGATTGATAAGGTAATTGAGGTAGCCAGAGTATAGAATACTTAAGCTCAGACTAGTTTTGCAAAGTGGGAAGAGCAGCTATTATTCTGCCTACACTCCTCAACTGGGACTGAACAGAAAGATTGATTTTATGACAATCTTTTACAGATTACCTCATCAACAAACGACAGTGACCTTTTCATGGCTGGTGACTTCAATGGGCATGTTGGGCAGCATCCAAGTGACTTTCATGAAGTGCATAGAGGCTGTAAAGTTGGTTCCCACAAAGAGGAGGAAACTAGGCTGCTGGATTTCTGTGATGCAAATGACCTTATGATCTGCAATACTAACATCAAAAAACCAGCCAGTCACCTGTTCACCTATCAGTCTGGTGGTCACGCTACCCAGATTGACTACATTCTCACCAGAAAACAGGAAAGAAGATTTCTTTGGAAGCTTAAGGATCTTCTGAATAGTCAGAGATTTAAGGATGTTCTACTTGAAGCATTTGATGAAGAGAAGGATATAGTAGCATATAATGTAGAAGATAATTGGAGATTCCTGTGGGACAACTTGGTGAGGGACACTGGCCAAATTTGTGGCTGGTGCAAAGACCTTTCCAGACCTAAGGTGACATGGTGGTGGAACAATGTGGTAGACAGAGCCATTAGAGTTAAGAACCAGCCTGGAAGGACTAGAAGAGTGGTGGTAGCAGAGAACTTTATCAGATAGCTAGAAGGGAAGCTAGGAGAGTAGTAGAAAAGAAGAAGTTTGCCAATGTTCTGTGGCATGAGAACCACAAGATTGAGGTGTTTTGATTGCAAGGAAAGCCCTTGGCCCATCAGGAATCACTGCTGAGATGCTTAAAATATCCAGCAGAATTGGATACGGCTAAGTCACCCATATAGTTTATCAGGTTGTCCATGAGGGAGTCATACCCAACAACTAGTGTGTCAGCATTTTAGTCAACTGCTACAGAAGTGAAGGTGATGCCTTAGACAGAAATAATTACAGATGTATCAAATTACCGGACCAGGTGATAAAAGGGTCATTGCTCAACTTATTAGGAAGGGAGCCTGGATGAGTTTGGTTTTGTGCCAGGGTGAAACACTACTGATGTTACCTCCCTGGTGAGACAACTGCAGGAGAAGCATTTACCCCAAAATAAACCTCTATACTTGTTTTTTTTTTTTTTTTTTTTTTTTTTTTTTTTTTTTTTTTTTT
>JAOPJW010000002.1:20334288-20345173 GCA_027122535.1 Octopus maya | reverse complement strand
AACTTTGCTGGGTTCAGTTTCACTGCGTGATACATTGGGCATGTGTCTTCTACTATAGCTTCTGGTCAACCAAAGCTTGTAAGTGGATTTGGTAGATGGAAACTGAAAGAAGCTCATTGTATATATATATATGTGTGTGTGTGTGTTTGTGTGCATGCTTGTATCACCACATAACAACCACCACTGTTATGTTTATGTCCCTGTAACTTAGCAGTTCGGCAAAAGATACTGCTAGAATAAGTATCAGGCTTAAAAAAATAAGTCAATTCATTCTACTAAAAATTGAAGGTGGTGCCCCAGCATGGTTGCAGTCTAAATGATTGAAACAGGTAAAAGGTACCAGGTGGACACAGGTCATGGTTGAAGATCAAGAAATTACTCCTCTATCAATCAATCTCCAGTTTACCCCTTCTGAACAGTATGTTAACCAAGTGTGAAAGCTATTGAGCAGATGTAACTGTTAAGGGCCAGTTCCATTGACCAAACAGCTGCAGTATTTATTGTTCAGACCATCATGAGACTCATTTACTTACCAATAATAAAAGCAGCTAATTCTTCATCATTATCATACTTCTGTTATGTCTGTTTTGACACTATTCCAAAATTTTATATCAGTTAAAACAAAACAAGTATTGACTTGCAGAGCTTTAGTTGACTTTTAATTGCATCTGTAGAGAGGCTTCCTGTCACTGATTGGAATCAAAAGAACTAAATATTAAATAATCTCAAGTTTACAAGTCACCACAGATTTTAAACGAATGTCACTTTCTATCAATTTTTTTTTTCTTTCCAGGTTTCATCGGCCATGAATTTAATAACCTCAAATCTAGCAAAGTTTCCCGATACAAGCCTGGTCAGTGCCAATCTACCCAAGAGAGAAGCAGGTCTTCAATGGGGTACTGCCAACTGCTTGTTTCTTTCAGCTCCCATTGGAAAACAATGATGAGCTATACCTCTAATGGGGCACATTGCAACCGCAGGAGGGTCTCCTTGGTTTTTAACTCTCTCTCTCTAACTTTTCTTCTTTACAGAGGTCTGTTTGACTGGACTGCCTCGGCATTCTTCCAAGAACTCAATATCTCAAACATTTTAAACAGAGCTCAATCAACACCTTCTCTCTCTTTTTCTTAAGCTGCCCACTGCCTTCCTCCAGTTCTTTGTAATCCAACTTTTCTTTTAGTTCATCATTGGGTTCAGCTACAATTATCAATATTTCATGCTTCAGCTATTTGGTCATTCTGATGATGAAATTGTGATCACCTAAATCTCTCCATAAAACAGATTTGTATTATATCTATCACTGAAACAATATCCAACCCCACTTTATCTCCCACCCTTACAAGAAATGCCACTCCAGTCTCATTTCTTCTTTTTTTTTTTTTTTTTTTTTTTTCCTACTCTCCAAATCTTATATTTAACAGAAAATGATTTTAAAAAACTAAAACCCAAATAAAATTGCAAAATATTTAGAAGTAAACAAATAAAAACAAAAACTAAGAAAGTTAACTTCCCAATTATTGCCAATTCTTTCACTGAACAATTCAACACTTTGGTTGTCTAATTTGATAGAAGAAATATACCAAGTATATTTTTAAAAATAAGGTGAGAAATGTAAGTAATAAATCAAACCATTTCATTTCACTCTCTGTTAGCATTTATGCTGATGAGACAAAGAACCCCTAAGTTCTTTGCGTGTGTATGTGTGTTTGTTGTACTCTGTTTACCCATGAGGCAAATGGAATTAAGTGAAAATGGAAGGTTCAGAAATAACGTGCCTCGAGACAAACATTTCAAATTATTTTCTGACAAAACAATCAAGAGCGAAAAGGAAAATTCTACACGAAGAATCAGTTATTGTTTGCTGTTAAGAATGGCTCTAGTATCATTATAACCATTGGGCAAGATACCTTTTCAATTTTATGTCATTATTTTTATTAATAATAATAATAATAATAATAATGTTATTATTGTTATTCATTGTAAAATAGATTTAGTATTTTTTTTCTTTCTAAACATCTAAAGGTACCCTTGCCTGTTCTTTCTCTCCAAATGTTTGAAAGGAGAAGTGATAATGAAAGATGTTGTGCCAATCAAAGCACTGATTACTCTACAGATTGCTGCTCATAGCAGTACTAATTTACTAACTCACTCAGCTATCATCTTCCCAATGCTGCTCTTCTTTCTTATCTTTGTTATATTTGTGCAGCAAGCAGAGATGGCCCTCAGTGTCCTTCCTCAGCCTGCTGTACTAATGTTATGATTTATTTGGAATGCAAAAAAAAACAGTCCACTAATTTTATTGTTATTGCTGCATACAAATTTTAAAAATAATTTTTTAAATTTTTTTTTTTTTTTTTGTCAAAATTAAAGGAAATTAAAAGAGAATTATTTTTAACTAAAAGTTAATTTCATTCCTGTGATTTTTCTAACCTGGAAGATTTGGAAGGTGAATCTTTAAAATCCATTTTGACCTTCCATTCTGCTCCCTTAGGACAACAGATAAACAACCTTGCCTTGCAAACCGTTTTTGATAAATTTGTATGAGTCAGGTGTCCTTTAAATAATAACACTTTGAAGAAAACAGTGTGATGTGTTGATGAAAGGGAGAATATTATTCTGCCTACCACCTCACCAGGAGTCTCGCTTTTTCTCTAAATAAACCCAGGCAGCCTTTATCATGGAATATATCTCTCTCCTTCCTCCTCTTCCCTCCATTCCCTTTTTCCTATACCAAAACTTAAGGTATAGAAACTCATTAATTTGTCTTAAGTTTAATTGACAACCATGTGAAGAGGAGTCTTCTGAGAGATCTAAGTTAGATGAAAATGCTGTTAACATTGTTTTTGTTACTGTTATTTCTTAAATGGGAGAGACTGTGATATACAGTTGTTGAATAAATTATATATATATATGTGTGTATGTATACATATATATGTATATATGCATATTTGTATGTATACACACATATATATCTATCTATCTATCTATCTATCTATGTATACACACACATATATATACATGTATATTGTTAACAATGTTCAGTCTTCATTCCATTAGATTGTTAAACACTTATTGAGGTAAAATTGCAGGAAACAAAAATATTAGATTTTACTTGTTTTTAAATAATTTTATTTTAACATTTAACCTTAAGGGCCATAAATTAATCCTTTTAAATTTTGTAAGACAAATATTTCATTAAAATAACTAAGTAAAACAAAAACATTTACTAAGGGATATACCACTACTGTCTTGGAGCTTGTGTGTATGTATGTGTGACAACTATTACACTTTTAGTGTGTGTGTAAATGAAATTGTGAGGTGCGTGCACAGACATGGAGGTGCTGTATGGATGTTTGTTGCAACTCATGCCCCAATTATTGTCTCTCTGTATGTTTGCACATATATAAAAATAGAGGGAGAAAGTGTATGTGTCAAGATCTGGTTGCTTACACAGCTCTCTATATTTTACATATGTAAATACATTGTTATATAATTATATATATTATTATACATTTTTTTCCCATCAACAACAATCAGACAAACCTGATCAGATGCTCTCAATTTAATTAGTTAAAGCAAAAATGCCGTTCTCTTAAAAAAAACTTTTGTTATTCCTCTTAAATTCTATTTAATTTGACAGACAAGCTGTTATAGTTTATTATTTGAAAACCCGTTGTATTTTTGTTCTTAACTGGTGGGGGGGTACCATCTCTCTCTCTCAAATTTTTGGCAGCAAAATGTCCGTTAAAGACAAATGGTACTCAAGTTTCTCTCTTTTCTTTTTTATTATTAGAAATTGACTTTTGGGAGGGAAAAAATTAATAGCAGAAAAAGAGGATGGAGATAATTTGAAGAAGTGATTTCAAAGTTGAAATAAACATGTCATGCTGTACCAATTACTTTCTGTTTTGTTGTCTTTCTTTCTAGAAAATTTTGTTTTAGTTTGTTTTTAATTAATGATTTTTCTTGTGTTGGTAACAGAATGTCCAGAAAATGGTCACCAGTATTTAATTCCTCAAACCTATTTTGTCACCTTTCTGTTGTTGTTTGACTTGCCAGAAATAACAGCCATTGGCCAAAGACAGCTGGAATGACTTACATCATGTGTGCGTTTGACTAACTTAAGGCTGTACAACTATGGATTAAAGGGATGAACCCTGAACAAATTCCAGTTAAAAACATAAAAGAATGGAGTTAAGGACTTCAAAGTATTTAGTCAATCACTCAACAATCTCTACTAGTCCATAACTCTTTAATGTTGTCTGTGACACTATAATTTTGTCATTGAATAAAGTTACCAGTGCTAAAAACAGTAGCCACATTATCTCTTAAATAAAATATCCTATCATCTTAAAAATGAAAGGATGTACGAGATGATTTACTTTATGTCTGAAAATAAGGACACGTGTGACATGTTTGGCCTGAGCTCAATTTAACAGCTGAAAGTTATTTACCTCCACTGTAACAATGATAATCATAAAAGCAAAAGATGCCACACCTCTAAATTGCAACAAAACCTGATCAATCGGCATGATGGCCTCTTCTAATTATGCAGTAATATTCCTGCCTGATGAAGCTACCACACTTGCTGTCCATTTTGCTTCAAACGCACCTATTTCGAATGTAATATCACTATACCCTTAATCACCCCCACCCTATTAAGAGGCCAAACTTGCAGGTGTCCTTTCTATTATACACATTGGAGATTATTTCTGTCCTCAAAAAACTTTTCAATACTTTTTCTTCCTCCAGCAAGAAACAATGAGAATATCTTTGATTCTGCAAACCACTCTACCTTTTAGCATCACCAAAACTTCACGCACCTCTCATTCTTTCCCACTCTCCCACAACAATGGCAAAACAATACCATCATTCCTGACACCATCAAAACTATTGACCATATGGAGAACCTCTACATGATTGCCTGATGTGCCAGACAGAACAGCCAAAACTCCATGCTACTTTCTTAAAAACAGGAAGGACACATTAGCTAATGAAGGAAGCAAAAAGATAGGATGGTCATAACTGGAATACATTTGATCATGAATCTGCTTGAATCAGCATTGACCTGTGACAAGTGCCAACCTTGCATAGGTAGACAATTCATGCCACAAAGTGCAAGACATGGTCTTGTATCTCTCTCCCTCTCACATACACACTTTACATAGTAAAATCTTAAAATTTGCTACAAATGTTATGCCTATCAATTTCTAATCTCACTAATACATTTTTATAAGTGTAGCCAAGAAATACTGATACATTGCTGGACCCCTACAAAGTTCACATAAAGCTCAGACTGGGGTATTGTGCACACAAACATAACAGAAAGCATTCAAAAGATCAGTCAGTTGATTGGCAAAATTCACAAACATGCTGTTTTGCTGTTTCTTCTCTCTCTACCCTCACTACTTCAACAGTTTGTTGTGTGAAATCGGTCTTTAAAGAAAGAGATTATTCAAATTGTGATATTAGTAAACAAAAGTGAAGTGAAATAGTTAGAGTTGGGATTTGCAAATAGCTGTACTACAATATTGTGCTCTTGCCATATAAGGCAGAGTCTAATGAAAAATTCCTGTTCTCACTTTGTTTTTGTTTTGTTATTCCTTAATGTAGAAAAACAAAACAAGAAAGCACAGAAACATATCAAATGTTTTTTCTTTTTTTTTTTTTAAGGTAAAACAAGACATTCTGTTAAGATCTTTGTGGTTAGTAGTTTTTTTTTTTGTATTAATATTTTTAGCAATAAAACCATCAGCACTGAGAATACAGAATTGGTGGGCCTTATTTTTATTTTTTTTTTTTTCAGAAGGTTGACCACTAATAAGAAAAAGAACCTCTTGAGTAAATTTTCATCAGACTTTTTAATTGATTTTGTATATAGAATTTTTCTAAATTTATCCCTCTTCTAATAAAAGTTACAACTTTAAATATAATTACTAGAATTCCAAGAGAGAAGTGGTGGTCTGAGTTGGCAAGAATCAATTCACAAAAGAAAAATAAAGCAAAACAAGAAGGCATGTTAGTGTGCTGTGAGAAGAAATCGGTTTCCTTCAAAGCAGGTTCCTCTTTTAGGATAGACTGCTACATAATTCACACTAATATACCTCAAGGATATTTGCCTTTTTTGCTTCAAATTTTATTAACCTGGGTTTGCTACACTAACAATGCCATATTTGTTATTATTTGTAATAAAAACTGAGTCTTCTCAAAATTATTAACAATGCTTCATTTCTTGAGAAAGAGTACAGTTATATTTACACATGCACATCATATGGTTGAAGCAGCGTCAAATGTCAGAAGATGTGGGAAGTGGTGAAATGTATGTGGAATGAACTGGTAATGATGTTGCTGCCTTTTATATAATGAAGAGGGAGGGATTCTTGTTATAGAGAGTTTTTCTTTTTCTTTTCACTCAAGATATTTCTTCTACAAATTTACAAAAGGTCTTTTAAGAGTCCTGATCCAAAGAAATGATTGACTTGTGGTTGAGCAATAAATCAGTGATCATCTTAACTTCAGTTCTGTATAGTTGTATTGCTAGTTAAACAATGAGCACATGGCTATGATGTACAACATAAATATTACAGAGCCAATTGAAAAGGAGATAAAAAAAGGGGGGAGGGGGGTCTTCTCTGCACATGTGGAAGAGAGAAGATGCAAAACCAGGTGTTGGAAATTAGAGATGGAGTCTCTCTATTATATATTTGTTGAGCTTCCCACTGATACTGAAATGTACATAAAACAAATAGAAAGTTTGAACAGGGGTGCAAAAGAACTAAAATTAGAGCAAAAATAGTCAAATTTAAATATTAAACTGATGGGAAATGTTACAAAGTAATTAGTGAACATGGGTATGATGTTAAAAGTTATGAAGAATATATGGAATAGGAACGATTCTTTGGTTTCGGCCGCCGGTTCTTTGAAATAACCCCATCAACATAGAAGATATCATATTTTCGTTCTGTTGCAACAGACTGAAATGCAGAAAGAGAAAGACTTGTTAATGCTACACAGATACTCACCAATGATATAACAAAAGCATGCTAAAGAATATATGTTAAAATCATACCCTGACACACATATACAATTTCCCATTTTGGCAAAAGAACTTTACACCAATTCATAGAATGTAAACTATTAAAAAAGAGATTTGAAATTTAAAACTAAATTGCTATTAATCAAATTAGAGTAACCCTAAAGATGTTTTTCTTTGTAATCCCATTGATGGGTAGAGCTATAACTACTGATATTTCATGCTGCAGTTAGTGTATCAAATACTGTCTTCTACAGACATAAGGAAATTGTATTGAAAAGGGTTGGAGAGTAGCAGTTAATTTAAAGTTCAGGATTGGTGGATAATCATTTTAACTTAGCAAAATAACTTGTTTTCACCTCAAGGAGATCCAAATATAATAACTCTATTATATTATTTCTATTTCTTGTTGGAACAATATCAAAATGTTGTGGGTGAGAAATGTGTGCAAATGAATAATGAATGGTATGCTTGCACTTACAGGTTCAGAGAAGATGCATGGAAGTGCCACTATGAAAGGTTCCTAAATCTGGAGAATGCATGGGAGAAAGAGAGTTTTCAAATATAAACTCAGCTAAGATAGGGATCAGCCATCAGAGCTGACAGCAGTATAATAGCTAAGACAAGGATATGAAGACAAGGAAAGCCTCCTGGACCATCAGGAATCACCACTAAGATGCTTAAAATACCCGGTGGATATGTCCTAATCACTCATATAGTTAGTCAGGCTATCTAGGAAGATGTCATCCCCAATGACTGGTGTAGTAATAGCTATCACAAGGGTAAAGATGATGCCTTAGAAACAAATATGGAGGTAATATTCTAACCTTTCATCACCTGGCACAAAGCCACCTCCGTCAATACTACTACCCCTTCTCAAGGGATCTTTGTCTTGGTGATCTCACTCCTGCTGATACCATGTAAAAAGCATCCAGTCCACTCTGTTGACATTTAGGAAGGGCAATCCAATTATAGCCATGCCAAAGCAGATGTTGCTGGTGACGGCGTCATGTAAAAAGCACCCAGTCCACTCTATAAAGTGGCTAGTGCTAGGAAGGGTGTCCAACCATTAAAAAAAGACCAAAGTAGACAGTGAAGCTTGATACAATCCTCTGGCTCACCAGCTCTAGTCAAACCTCCAACCCATGCCAGCATGAAAGACGTTAAATGATGAGTACTGTCCTATCGTTTTAATATAAAGTTGACCTCTTCAGAAATGGAACTCATAATGTAACTCAATATTGCATGTCATTTATGCCATTCTGCCAATCCAATGTGATAGCATTAGAAGAGATGGAAAGAACAGGTTCAAATATATCATCAGTTCAATGTTATCTTTATTGCATCTCAGCAGATATTAGTGGAATTTATGACAAAAACTAAAACAATATAAACAACTTCATGACAGATTAACAAACATAATATAACAGTGAATGAAAAATATCCTAATATAGAAAGAAATGGTAGCAACAGAAGGTTACAGTCAATACATATGTAACACTTTGTTTCATATCACATCCATTTTTCCACATGCTTTCCTTGTCTTCATATCCTTAATTGTCTTAGCTATTATACTGCTGTCAACTCTGATGGCTGATCCCTAACTTAGTTGAGTTTATATTTGAAAACTATCTTTCTCCTATGCATTCTCCACATTTAGGAACCTTTCATAGTGGCACTTCCATGCATCTTCTAGATGACTGTAACTTTTTGCTGCTAATCCTTACTTGCTTTTCAAGTAAAGAATCTCTTATTCTTTGAAGGCACAAAGCCAGTAAATGTTTTTGTTGACAGGGAAAATGACAATAACATTATCACTTGTAGCTCAGTGACTTTTCAAGAAATGAAAACACAGACATGTGCAATCATATGAAACAAGTTTATGTCTACCAAAATTCACTCACAAGGCTATGGTCAGCCTAGGGCTATAGTAGAAGTTAGCTGCACAAGGTTCCATGCAGTGGGATTGAACTTGAACATGTAAACCTATAAAGTTTCTTATAACAGTGTTTGTAAAACAACACTATCTTATCCATGCATGTGTGTATGTTTGTATCCACATGCTTTGCATTGACACTGTTACAACAGCAGTCCATTGTTTCTATCTCCCACATTTGGCAGTGATTTAATGTGCAAAAGTATAGAAGGAATTAAAGATTGCCATCAGGAAGTGCATCCACTTATAGAATACTGTCTTAAGAGGTCTCATCCAATTCATGCCATCATGGAAGAAACTCAGAAATAAACAAATTTTGAACCATCTGTCACAACCGCAGGGGTACATGTATTTTACACTGAACTTCTAAAATTGCAGTGGAAGCCACAAGCAACAAGGTACCTTATATTACAGAAGAGTGAATCCTTGGCAATGTTATAATAGGAAAATGTAGTAAAATGAGAATTATCATCCATTTCAAGCAGACCACAGATAAAATGACATAAAATCATATTTAAGAAGAAACTCACCAATCGAGATTTAACATATTGAGGCAATTCTTCATTTTCTTTCCATAATTCTTCTCGTTTGAAAGTTAATTCAGATCCATCTTCAAATTCTACCTATAAATTGATGTGGCAAAACTAGATTATATCTACAATATCATAGATTATTCAAACAAAACTAGCTAATTCTGTAGATAAGTATTAATAAAGAATACCTTTAATAAGCTTCATTTTGCTTTTTGTAAGATCAATTAAATTAATATATATTCTTAGTACTTCATGAATATAAACTCTTAATAGGTGCCTGGTTTTCCTGTCCTCTGAACTGATTTCATTATTAAAATCATAGATGGAGTAGTGAAAGAAATGCGGTCAGAAAGGTAAGATAGCATTAAAAGAGATGGAAAGAGCAGGTTCAAAAAAATCATCAGTTCAATGTTATCTTTATTGCATCTCAGCAGATATTAGTGGACTTTATGACAAAAACTAAAACAATATAAACAACTTCATGATAGATTAACAAACATAATATAACAGTGAATGAAAAATATCCTACCAGAGAAAGAAATGGAACTAAAAAAAAGAAAGAAATTTATTTAAAAAAGATGACTGTTGTTGACCTGAAGTCATCTCTAATTGAGCAGTAGACCAATCACATCTTTTGTATATCTTGGACTTCGTGATTCTTTTTCAAGAAGGGAGAGTTTTAGTGAAGGGAGATTTGACTGTCATTTCTAGCAGGCTGTCCTACCAAGAAATGCAGAAATGGTAACATTGTTTCTAAATGTCTGTCCAAGTAAACTATTTCTATAGCAATCCACATGAAATCCCATCTGGTTCTACATGACATCAACTTACATAACAATACCCAGAATAAAGGGTATATATATATATACACAAACAACTACCTTCATTTCTCATTATCAAATGAATGAGAAATGCAGTTCTCATAGTATTCCAATAAATTCATAATTTCCTTCAAAAAGAAAAATTAAATATTCTAAAGACTATGAAAATGTTTTCAATTTATGTACTTTTATTTTCTATTAGAGTTGTTTTAATAGGAATGTAGTATTTTTTGAAATTAATGATTTAAACTATTTTTATTCTTTTACAAATTTCTGTCACTGAACTGTGGTCACACCAGAGCATGATTTTCTCACATACAAATTCATTGCATCAACCTGGTGATTATTTTTATAGACCTCAGAAGGATGAAAGGGAAAGTGAACTTAAGCAGGATTTGAACTTAGAATCTAAAGGGATGCAACCTAATTCCACAAGGTATCTTGTTCAGTGCTCTATCAATTCTGCCATTCATGTGACTCACCATGTAAAGGTTTCTCGCCTCCCTAAGAAATAAAAGTTACTCACGGTGTATAGCAGTGCTGAGCTGTGATTCTGGAACAC
>JAOPJW010000002.1:20314443-20327111 GCA_027122535.1 Octopus maya | reverse complement strand
CAACACAATATCACTACAAATGAGGTTTGAACTCTTGGTCAATAGGCTAACAAAACAAAAAACACAACTACTCTGCGTCTGAAATTGGCTGGAATAGTTATTCTGGAAATGGATTATTGCTGCTTCTACTGATGTGCCACTTCCATCATTATCATCATTTAGCATCCATGTTCCATGCTGACATAGCTTGTAACATTTTTTACTAGAAACGATTTGATATACAAAAGTTTCTGTTACCAGTTCTGTGAAAGCAATTATAAAGTGAACAGGTGGAAAAAGGAAAGAGAGACTGTATTGATTTTAAAACAGTGGCAGAAGAACAGAAATATAAATTAGAGAAGAACAAAACCAGTAAGATTATTGATAACAATCTACTGACTGAGTGATATAGATGGCCAACTATGAGCAAATCCTACTACTGGAACAAGACAAAAAAGATTTAGGTATATTGTGGTAATTAAATAATTAATCATCAATAGAAAGTTCATGTGTGTTTTGGTACTATGGTCATTTTTTTATAGCTTAGTCAGAGAAGTAAGGGCAGTACTCATGACATTTGTTAAACCTCTGAGACTAGTGTTGGCAACGAAGGAAGAAACTTCATATTTATGATTATGAAAACAATGAATTTAAATTGAAAGATGAAGTTGTTCTAAATAGGTCGACCTGAATCTATAGTAGAAGAAACTTGTTCAAGGTGTTATACAGTGAGATTGAACTTGGAACTACATTGATTGCATAATTTAACTGCATGGCCATGTCAGATATTACAACAAAATAGATATACCATAAAATCATGGTTTAAGAGAAATTGAGAAAGAGAAGTTATTTCTATTTATAAATTTTCTCATTTCTATCAGTCATCTAGAATAACTTAACATTTCAATTTGTTTCATGAAAACATATATGAAAACCATTTACCAAGCTATGGCTTCAATGCAGTATATATTCCAGTAATCATTTCCTATACAAAATGGCCATGTAGACAGAAGTAAAAAAAGAATAGGAGTTATTGCTGCTTCACCCCAGATTGGCCCTGATCAAGCAAACCTGCCACCAAAGGTATCCCAATTGTGACGACCCTATCTTTCTTTCAGATATAAAGTATCCAGAACTATATCACCCAAACATCCTTCCTTAGGATGTGGTAGGAGGAAGCTTTTGTTGTTATTTCTAGAAGAAAAATTAATGAGAAACTATATACAACAGACTTACCAGTTTGGCCCTTTTGGGAGACATCTTCGACATATCAATGGGTCCACGTGCATCAATGTCCCGAAAAGAGACATCTGGCAGAGAAAGTGCACAGACTAAGTGACACCAGCGACCATCAGTCGTGAGTTTCAAAGCTCCCCCACGCAAGCAACATAAACTGCATTCCTGAAGAAGACACAATATAGTAAGAGGATTAACAGAAACAATACAAGGTTTCCAGTACAAGAAAAGAAAGCATCTATAAAAATAAAAATGTTCAAATAAGCTTTCTATTTTCTCCTGCATCACATCATCATCACAAATATCATTATCTATTTAATCCTTATGTTACTGTATTTCCAACTAAAACATGTAAATTATGCTTCTTATACTGCAACTTGAAGTAGATAAAGCTATAAAATCTAGTATATTGGCTAGACAGCCTTCAACTTTTTTATTATCCAAGGGTTTTTTTCTTAACCCAATATTCTACATGCTGTTATTAAAAGCTTTATCTACTATGAGTTTCACTGTTAAAAACATTGTTTATTTTGTATCTCTTGAAGTGTCTGAATTCTTATAATGTAAACATGTCTTATGTATTTCAGTTAAATTCTAAAATAATCATGAATTAAGACTGGTTGTGTAAAACAAATGTAACATTTTTTTTAGTAATATATTCAAGGAGTGTTTTGAATACAATAGGTTTTCTTCTTTTCCTCATAAATCAGTTAAGAAATTTGTTTCAATATTGCTCTAATTATAAGTGAACCAGGTAAAATAGGGAATTTGAAGTTGATTAAATTTTGTTTAGCTATAACCATCTTGCTTAATGCGAGCCCAGAGCAATCTGTTATCTCTTACACTATTTCAGTATTACGTCTGTATTGTAATGTGAGATATTGTCCTATATATTATATATCTCTTAGGCTTTCCAAAACCGAATTACAGATTTTGACGTATGGGGTGTCAAAAGTTTCAGTACTATTTTGGCTAAAAATTAAACTTAATTTCCATTCACATATTTGCATTTCAAAAATTTAATAAATCTTTTCCATAAATCAATTATCATAAAAATTTTATACGATGACGTCACATTTTCTACATGTGTGTGTACCTTAAAAGACATCAGTCATCACAATACACACCTTCACTCACTCACTCATTCTATCTCTCTTTCTCACCCTCTTTCTCTCTCACATACACTCGCACAAGTACATATGCGCACGCATGCACACACACACACACACACGCACATTCATTTCATATAGACGTACATACATCTTTCACTTTCTTTCTCTGTTCTTTTCGCTTTCTCTTCTTTCAATTTCTGCTCTCTTCAAATAAAATTTTTACGGGTACAACTGCTTACAAAAATAGGGATTAATGTATAACTTCTTTCTATGTTCATAATTTTTTGTTTACAATATTGGAAAAAATACGCCACCAAAGAAAAGACGTAATCTGTCCAGAAACAAGTATAAAGCAAGGAGGACTGTAGAAAACCGAAGGCGAGAGTCCGAAGAGAGAAGCTAGATGAGATTTTCTCAAGATCAGCAAATGCATGTTGCAGTACTTAATGCTGGATCATTAAATCAATGTTTTAAAGATTAGACAGAGGTCCAATAGAATAGCTCTCAGGAACAGACTATGTACAAATTTGTTCTTCACAACTCCTGAAGCTGTTTCCAGATATGATCCATCCCATTCTTATAAAATAATAACTCTGTCCAAATTGGTATGCTAAACACAAATTGTCTTTTCTGTAGAGCTTTAAAATTATTTTCAAATGAAACAAATGGTATGTGCTGCTCAGGCAGTCAGGTAACATTGCCAGCACTACCAGCTCCTCAACCTCTTATGGATTTTCTAGAAGGCATTTCCATCCTGTCAAAGGATTTTCTGAACAATATCAGAGAATACAATTCTGCAAATGACATCGTTTGGTGCATCTAAGAAGATAGACAAACATGAATTTATGACGACGTCAAAGTTCAAGGGCAAATCTATCACCTCATTGGTTATCTGCAAATGAGCAACCACAATTCCTCTAAATTTATTTTATGAATGATGTAGGACAACAAACCCAAAGGAGGTGTCAACATTTCAGATGATGGGTCGTGTTAGACACAGCGCCGACTGCAACAAAAGAGAGTATATCCAATGACAGCTTTTCAGTGAATTAAAAAATCACATAACTCCCAAAGGTTAGGGCCTGAAATACTCCAAACGGATGCATAGCATGTTGCTTAGTCGAATTAGCCCACAGACATTTACCCCACAAATATTTTGTTGTCAATGCTGCACTTTCCCATATCACCTGTTTCAACCTAACTGTAATATATTATATACAAACTATGCCGTTTTAATCCCAAGCAACGCCGGGTGTCTCTGCTAGTAATATATAAAACCTATTCTGTCTGTCTGTTTGTTTGTTTGTATGCTTGTAACTCAATTATTGTTCATCCGATCGCGCTGAAATTTTAAACATGGATACATGAGAGAGAGAGGCATTCCGTAATCTAAAAAGATTTTCAAAATAGTTAGTCTCAAGGTGAGAGTCACTATTTTTGTAATCCTTTTGTCTTGTTTGTTCTGCCATTAAAATCAACCAGTTGCTCAGACATCCGGCACATGCCATTTCGCTAGCAACAAGGGGATGACAGTCAACCAAAACTGTCGCTATACTTTCTCTCTTATGACGTCCAATTCCACTTGAAGTTGTATATATATTGTGTTATGATTCGTTATTAATCAATTATCTTTATTGAGAAGAAACAGTCAAAAGTAACCACCACATAGAATCACCAAACATCTCCACTACTTCCAAGTTAACTCTTTTCACCTTTACATCCGACATGAAAAACTATGCAAAAAAGAGAAAAAAATTGCTTGCTATTAAAATGCATAAAATTTTGTCTGGCAAGGATCACAGAATAGTTTAACTGACTTCTGCATTTCTGTGACATACGTTAAAAACTATGGCTTTTAAGTTCAACATAAAATTTATGTCTAGCTTTTCAAAAACTAGCATTGAATTTTTGGACACAAAGCGAAGTTTTCTAGAGGTAGAATAGTGACAGAGTTTTGCAAGCCCACATCATCCTACATTTACCTCCACTGCTGCTCTGATCATCCACATCATATAATTCAATCAAATTTTAAATCCAAGTTTTTGAGGATAAAATGGATTTGTATTGATATAGGGGATTACTGGAAACATGCAAATGCTTTTGTACACTATTATGTCAAACACAGTTACATTGAATCCTGATTAAAGGATATTGCAAATGACATAGCTAAGATTAGCAAGGAAAGTCAAACTTTCATGCATAATTTTAGCAAACAAAGTACAATATATGACAGAATTCCTTTAGTGATTAACTGGCATTTTTAAAGTGTTACATGCAAGTTTCCGCATGTTGCAGGAAAATATCTTTGCTTGAAACAAATATTTCTTCAGCTGCCTATTGTAGCCTTTAGACTGAATGAAAATATGAGAACTATTAACCTCTCCTTCTGACCCCAAGAAAACTAATATTGTAGTTTCTGCATGATGTACCTTGACAAACAATCGCAAGAGAGGTAAGCACTGTTCATTGTGCAACAACATGAGTCAAGTGAATTTCATTAGGAATCATAAAAGAAATGTTATGATTTATACTGAAGGTGGGACATGTACAGATTCCCATTTGGTGTATGCAGCAGAATGCACCAAACACAGCTCGATTTATGTTGGTTGTACAATAGAACAATTAAACAAAAGATTTAATATGACATCAGGCACAATAACAACTGTTTGACAAAACTTGCTGGACATATTACATCAAATGGCAGCAATTTTGAAAAAGACTTGAAAGTGCATATTCTCAGAAAATATTCTGTATCTGCTACACTTTCAGTCCTCAAAATGCAGTTTGTGAGTTATTAACATCACACCCTGAAGGGATGAACAAGATGACAGGCGAATTTCATCATATTTACACAAGACTGTTTGATTAAGTATTCTTCTTTTTCCATTTCTTTTTCTTTTTGCCATTTGTAAACTTGAAAACTGAAGACAGATGATGTAATTCCATCAATGTGGGAATGCTGGTTGCCCCCATTCAGATTTTGAATTTCAATTTCTATAATTATTTCTAGGTTTCACTTTTCGTTTTGAACTTGACAAAGATAGGCAAGCTATCAAAATATCGTTCAACCAATAAAATATCTATCGCACTCGCATCATGCTCTTCATATTATCTGTTGCTGTTATTGTTATTATTATCATTCAAGGTAGTGAGCTGGCAGAATCATTAGCATTCAAACAAAACGTTTAGTGGCGTTTTGTCCCTCTCTATGTTCTAAGTTCAAATTCCACTACAGTCAACTTTGTCTTTCATCCTTTTAGAGTCGATAGAATAAGTACCAGTTGAACACTGGGATTAATGTAAATGATTTACCCCACTCTCTTTGAAATTACTTTCCTTGTGAAATTATTATTATTATTTCTTGATTTCACTTGCTCTGGTTAATTCAGTAAGAGTAGACAACCTGTTGTCAGGGGTCACAGAGTGTCTTCTTCCACAATACTTAACATCCAAGTACCAGTCTCAAAATCCTCACTGTCGCCAATAAAGCAGTTTGCTGAGCATGTTCTATCCTCATATCAATCCCAATTTCTCCAAAAAATTTCTCAAACCTGCTTGTTAATGTTCCTAATGGCCCTACAACTACTGGGATGACAGTTACTTTCTCCATTGCCCATATTCGTGCATTCTCATCTTTTAGTGGCTTGTACTTCTCAAAATCTTTCCCAGTTCTTTATCATCCACTTGTACATCCCCAGATATGGCAATATCTATGATCTTGGTTTCCTTCATCATTTTATCAACTACAACAATGTCTGGTCTCTGAGCATCAATCACTGAATCACACTGAATCATTATTCTCAGTGACACCTTTCACCTCCTCCTCTGTTGCTGCCACTGCCACCACCACAATTATAATTATTATTATTAAGGCAGTGAACTGGAAGAATTGTTAGTACATCAGACAAAATGTATTTTGTTTGGCTTTATGTTGTGGGTTCAATTTCCACCAAGGTTGGCTTTGCCTTTCATCTTTTCAGGGTCAATAGAATAAGTGCCACTTGAGCACCAAGGTCAATGTGATCAACTTCCACCTCCCCAAATTTAGAAAAATTATTATTATTGTTATTAATTTCTATCTCAGTGCCCCTAACCACTGATGACCCTATCAGGTTAGGTGAGGTTAGTGCTGATGTCATTCAGCTTAAAGTTTTCCAAAGCAATTATTGTTGGCTGAGGCAAAGTTCCACTTTTGAGGAGGTAGATTTAGAGGAAATGTTGAATACATGAAAATAGATATTAGTTGTGTTTTGGAAAGATTTAATAGACATTTTTATACTTACGGCAGAAAAAGCCTTCTTTTTACAACGTTGACACTTCCAAATGGCAGTTTCTTTAGCGCCATAGCAACCTAAATAATTAAAGTGAGAATAATTACACAATGATGCAAAACCACAAATCAGATGAGGATGGTGAAACACAGTATATGACTGGTTGTATATTTTATGAATCTTAAAAGGATACATGGATTTGAATTGAAAATGTTAAGAGAGATGAAACTAAACATTTAGTCGAATGTTCTGCCATTTCTGCCTCTAAATCACATTTAATAATGGTTTATAAAATAGTTAGCTGGATTTGAAGAACAAAGAACCATTACTAAATAAATACCACAGGTATTTTGTAAATAATTTTATTGATTCTGTCATTAACATCGAGGTAGGTGCGATTATCACTGCATGGTTCACTCTACAACCATGTGGTTTTGAGTTCAATCTCACTGTGTGGCACTGCAAGTAAGTGTCTTCTACTATACACCTTGTTAATGAATTTGGTAGATGGAAACTGAAAGAAGCACATTGTATGTGTGTGTGTGTGCATGCATGTGTATAGTTATGTGTGCATGCATGTGTGTATATGTCAGTGTGCACATATTATGTACATAGGTCTATTTACATTTGCACTCTGTAAAAAATCATATGGTTTGAGCAATACTATTATCATTTCTTCAATAAATCATTTGCTTCACAACACCAGAAATTTTTAAATAAAAGAGATCCCTTACTTGAAAACAGGTAAGGCTGTAAAACAATACTTTGATAATATATTTGTCAAACCCATCTAGCATGGAAAAACAGGTATATAATGAATGAGTGAACAAAAGTAATAATAATAGATTTCTAATATAGGTAGAAAGTCTCAAATATAGAGGAAGGAGTATAGTGGATTTAAATGACTCCAACTCTTGACTGATATTGATTTTTAACAACTCTGCAAAGACCAAAGACTAACTATTGCACCCAATGAGATAATGTTAATAACACTAAAGGACAAAGTATGGATGTGAGAATCGTTTTTCCATCCTCACTAACTACCATCTCCACTTATCTCTATATGCAGATGGCAATGAATTTTATTAGTTATGGTGAAAAGTCCCCCTTTTTTCAGCAGAGCAGGTAAGAACAGGGAAAAAAAGGAAAAAAGAAATGAGTTAGAAATAGCAAAGTGATAAAATCTAGCCCAAATAGAAACTGTTTTCAAGTGCTAATAGAGAGCAACTACTAAACATTACTCACTTGCATGAACACAAACTTTGCAAAGCTGACATATTAGAAGCTTGCTCCAGGATTCATCATCAAAAACAGTTCCATTTTCTTCTGGTCGTGGATTCTCAGAGCTAATTGCAAAACATATTTCTGGTATCACAGGCAAACTTTGATCTGGCAAGGATCCAGTAGACTTTCCAGTTTTTTTGTCTGTTTTTTTAAGCAAAATAGATTCTCCTTCACTGTCAAACTGGGAACAAAACAAACAAAAAAATTGTATTGCAGAAAAAATTATTTTGAAAATTTAGAAAGGAAAACACAACTATTTTATGTTGTTTCATTAAAAATCATTAAAGTGATAGTTAATAAAGTAGTCAATATGTCAGTGATTTGGAAATTTACTTCTTAATGAACATGGTTTCACACTTAAAAGTGAAGTTACATTAGAAATGCTCTACAGAAAAAGATGTATTTTGTGTTTACAATCATACCTCCTCAAATCACACAAAATACATGCATACTTATATCATGATCATCTTCATTATTTAACATAATTAACAGATGTCTTTCATGAGGCATGAGTTAGATTGTTCAACAGGATCCAAAAAACCAGGAGACTGCATCATGCTACAATATCTTCTTTGACAGAATTTCTATGATGGGTGCTCTTCCTAATGCCAACCACTTTACAGAGTGTACTGGGTTACTTTTTCATCATACCAGCACTAGTGAGGTCACTAAGTAACTCACAAAAGAAATCTCCTCAATTGAATAAGGTGTAGATGTTGAGAGGTTAAGATATGACAGAGGAACAAGTGTCTTGCATGTCATTGGGTACAACACATTCCTGTACAAAACAATTGAATATATGGCTAATATATCTCACTCTACCAGATATTTTAAGAATCTCAGCAGTAAGTCCTGATGAACCATGGGTTTTCCATGTTTTCATATCCTTAACTATCATAATGCTGTCAACTAGAATGGCTGGTTTACATTAGGAAGACTCTTTCTGTCATGCATTCTCCATATTTAATAGTCTTTCATAGAAGCATTTTCATGCCTCTTTTCTTAAAGAATCAGGAAGTGCAAGTGTACAACTATTCATCCATATACACTTCTTTCCAACAACGTCTCTATTTTCTCTGATACACTGTCATACAATCCAGAACACTTCATGCCTCTTATCCTTGCTTTCTGCTCCTTTCTTTACTAAGTAAACTTATCACCTAGCTTCCCTTCTGGTATAATATTCAGCTATTCTTATTCTTCCAATCTTTTCAAGTGTGTCACTTCACTTTTATGGCTCTATCTACTTCATTGTTCCACCACTTCATCATCCGAGGCCAACCACAGATTTGGTTTGTAACCTTCAGTATCTCCTACTCCTTTTCATCAAATGCTTTAACTAGCATTTCTGGCAGTAGTATCTCTCTCTCACTCTCTCTCTCTCTCTCTCTCTCTCTCTCTCTCTCTGAGGTGTGTGTGTGTGTGTATTTGATAAAATACAATGGTCTTCAGTATAGGAACATTTATAATCCTTAGCTTCATAATAATGGCTTTTCATTCAGGAATAAAACACCTGATGATAATCAAAGATCAAGCCAATCAGCATTTAGTGTACCTGTAAAATATTAAAATGTTTCATCTCCAAAGATGGGGTAAATAATAAAAAAAATGGTAATCTTATAACAATACATCTCAGACATTTCATTAAATGCTTTTATGAAACATTTATCTGTATATGCAAGCTATGTTTAATATCAGCATAAAACATCTGATAACCAAAGCTTAAGGAGTGAAAAGGCAGAAAGAGTAGCAAACCAAACTAAATGCCATGTGGTGTGACCTTATGTTTCAAGTTTAAATTTTGCTTTGGTGAATATAGCCTTACAACTATCTAGTACCAGTCATGTACTCAGGTCAACTGAATTGACTATACCTTTCTCCTATAAATTACACAAAGAAATGAATATCAGGCTTAACAATACTTCTTAAGTAAAATAAATAGATCCTTGTAGTCACTCCACAAACACTTAAACCCTTCAAGAAATCCTGAAGCAGATTCAATACAATGTGTGTGATAATTCTGGTCCTTCTAATTACAGATATAGAATCCATCTGACAAACATCCATACACTTTCTGGTAACTCAGAAAGTTTGAGTTGACTTAAGGTTATGACAGCAAACACTCACTCAAGATTCTGCAAAGTGAGATCAAATCTGAAACCTGAGGAGTGCAAAGTGAACTTCTTAACTTCTGATAACAATTAAGACCACCCGACAGTTTCAACTTTATTCTTAATCTCTAGATACACCATATCAGTGTCAACAAACCAACATCTTCACTTCGTATTTGATGTTGTAGTTGTTTCATTTTACTTACATTACTAATGTTGTTTAGGCAAACATGAGTGGTTGATGTCTGTCTAAACATCATCAGTAATGTAAGTGAAACGAACCAGCTAATCATCATTAGTATGGATATATCTGATCACGAAAATTGTCAAACCATTGATTATATTGAAATATAAATCCACTATGATTGATTTGTTTATCCCTTCTGCTTATCTCATTTTCCAGAGTCTTAAACCCATTTCATGTTCTTCAATTACCAAATTTACACAGAGATACATGCAGGAGAGCTTCTATATGGCTACTCAAACCTGCTACAAACACCAGGATGGTTATGGCTGGAACGCTTTTGATCATAGCTTCAGAGCTGACATGGAGATAAACAACAACGCACACAGCATATAAACGAGAAAGTCATAAAACAAGTCAGAATGTGTGAAGAGACAAGATACATACCTCAACAGGAGTGAACAGAGAACACACTGAACAATGAGGCTCCAGTTTTGATACTGTAACATTGAACTGAATCTCAGCTTTTAGGCTGGTAGGGGCATCATGCCAAAGGTTCAGAAAAGGTTTAGCCCACTTTTCATTAATCTCACAGCTCTCCCCTGAACCACTTGTGGCTATCAAATATATAAGTAGGTACAAAAAATAAACTGGTGATGATGATGATGACAATAATGGTAATGACCATAGTATTGATGATGATAATGATAATAACAATTCCTTTATCTAGAGTTAGTGCACTGGGGGCCAACACAGTACCTTACTGGTACATATTTTACCATTGTCAAGTTAAATTCCAACAAAGATGACAGTAAGTGTAATAAAACATTTAGTCTGATAATCTGCTGTCTCAGACATAATAAACTCTCACACCATCTGGTGTCAGTGTTAATTATGATCACTACTGATCACTATCGCTACTGCTTACTACACTACTCTACTTCTCTAGTTCCTAACATGTATTCTATTGACATCTGTTCAGGTTTTTCACTGTTGATACACAAACATTATTCTCAACAAACTGAACTACAAAATGTTGCTACTTGGGAATCTTTAACATTACTCTGACCATCACTAACAACTAACACTAAGGAAACTAGAAAGCCTATGCAATTGTTCAACCTGTCAGAAATAACAGTCCAATCTCCCTCAAATCACACCTTGCTATCTTAAGGAAAAAAATAGGTACATAGGATACTATCTAGATAAACTACATTTGAACAGACAGGACAGTCACAGTTAGAATGCGTCTGATCACAAATTTGCTTGATCATAGCTAAGCTGAAGCTAGAAGACAACAATAATTGGCACAATATAAGTTACTCCTCTTTACAAAGTTTGGGGTATGGGGATTTAATACTTTGCAGAAGCAGCTTGAAGAGTGAAAATGATCAAGCAGAACAGACAAGAGTGAGATCAGTGGTTTTTATTATGTCAACAATACTACAGTGTGCTGCATTTATCATGGACTTAGTTTACCTAACTATCAAACCAATCCTCTGATTGTTTTTTTTTTTAATCTAAAGATATTCACAGAGTCCTAAACTCTCATTTCATATTATTGTAAATATGGTGAGTACCTTGTTACTTTATAATACTGAATTCAAAGTTTTGAAAAGCAGAAGTTCTGCAAAGCCAACTTGCTATAGGTACACATGTAGTGAAACCGCTCTCTCGGGTATTCATTTACAAATGATAACGTAGCGGCTAACATCTAGCTTTCGACCGCTTGGACCCTTGTGTCCACCACCCTGATTGGTTCTTATTTGCGCGGAATTTGTCTCCACTTCTGTTTCGCGCCAGGATGCATACCGAACAATCGTGGCTTTCTGTTAAGGTCACGTGAGAGAGAGTTTTTCTGCCTTTTCCGGTGAGTCCTTTTTCATCTATAAATAAGTCTGCTTCAACCAAGCCTGTTTGTCTCGGCTTTAGACCTCTCACAAGTCTAGTAACAGACCACACACAGAATACAGCTCCAGCCAGTTTCCAGTAACGACGCCAACACCACCACCAATCTACTGTTTACTACAATGTCGTCACCAGCGCCAACACCACCACCAGAGGTCACACTAACAACAACCACGGTTTCATCTCAACACTGTTTGAGTGGATTGTTTCCACCACGAAGATAACAGCCAGAACAACCTGCGAGAATAGAATCCTCTGTACCAAGTAACCGGTCTACAGTATCGACGCTCAACTTCACACAACATGTGACACCACAGCTCTTCTCTTCGGCCAGGACTTCTTGTACAGACATTCAATCCCATGTGTAACTCTTTTATGAACTGGTATTTCTCTATCTTGTGTTTAGGACTCTTATAGTCTATGTTACAGACACTTATTCTATGCTTTGTATTCTACATTCACATACAAACACATTATTGAATACACACTCTTGTACAAAAAGGCCTGCCTTACATATTGTATTGTTTATATTGCCGCATGCACGCACACACAGTTCACTCTGTTAATAAACCTACTCCTTATA
>JAOPJW010000002.1:19233149-19244336 GCA_027122535.1 Octopus maya | reverse complement strand
ACTGCGATCTAAAGACTGAAGCAAGTAAAAGACAAAACTATGCAAATCGTACTGTACCTGGATACTGAGCGACCTCTTCGTTTTAAAGAAAAATACAAGTCTTTTGAATGGCTGAGTCACAGAGTCATAAGAGTCACAGAGTCATAAGAGTCACAGAGTCATAATTACAGGAAATTGTACGTTCCATTCCTTCATTCTTTTGCTCTTTTTCTTGTTTCAGTCATTAGGCTGCGGCCATGGTGGAGCACCGCTTTAAAGGGTTTTTTAGTCGAACAAAGCAACGCAGGACTTATTCTTTGTAGATCTAGTAATTGTTCATCCGTCTTCTTTTGCCGAACCGATAGGTTACGGGGACGTAAACACATCAACATCGGTTGTCAAGTGATGGTGGTAGTGATGGGGACAAAAACAAACACACAGACACACACACACACACACACATATGGCAGGCTTCTTTCAGTTTCTGTCTACCAAATCCACCCTCAAGGCTTTGATCGGCCCGTGTCTATCGTAGAAAACACTTGCCCAAGATGCCACACAGTGGAACTGAATCCGGGACTATGTGGTTGGGAAGTAAGCTTCTTTCCACACAACTACGCCCATTTGGTTTCTTTTCATTGAGTATAATTTATCTTAATGTAATTATTTAATGTATGTAATTATGCGTACCCTTGTACGCCGTAACATTTATAGATAATGTATATTATATTACTAATTTATAAATAATATACACAATTCCGTCAAAACTTTGTGGAATATATCATCTGTACTGTACATGCACAGCGAGCGGACTTCCCTTGTGGTTAGCATCTTAGTCTCGATATTCTTCCGTTTGCTTTTATCTTTTGTTTTCAGTCATTGGACTGCAGCCACGCTGATTCACTTTCTTGAAGGGTTTAGTCGGGGAAATCGACACCATTAATTTTTTTTTTTTTTTTCTATAAGATGTGGTACTTATGGTATTGTTTACGTCCCTTTAATCTAGTGATTATGGTGACGTAAAGAAATTAACATATTTTGTGAAACGGTGGTAGGGGACAAACACAAAGACGCACGTGCGCGCGCGCACATACACATACGCGCGCGCGCTTCAGTTTCCGTCTACCAAATATACTCACAACGTTTTGATTGGCCAGGGGATATAGAAGACACTTGCCCAAGGTGCCACAAAGTGGGCCTGAATTCGGAACCACGTGGCTGGGAAGCAAATTTCGTACTGCACAACCACCTCTGCGACGTTCTAAAGAGAAAAAAAAATCAGGGGCTAAGATACATCGATTGCTAATTTATAGATAATATATAAAAGGATAAATATCATTCCGAAATCAAATAGACTCATGGGCCTGGTTTCCCGGTTTCCATAGCGTATATATTCCCCACCTGGACGGAACACCAGTCCGTCGCAGGATTATTCATTTTTTCCAGCTGAGTGGACAGGAGCAACGTGAAATGAAGAGTTTTGCTCGAGAAAATAACGCGTCGTCCGGTCCAGGAATCGAAACCACAATCTTGCGATCGTGAGTCCAACACCCTAACCGAAACTCTTTAAAGAAACTAGACTGCCACTATGTACACATCCAGGAATTAAACTGTCCCGTGTGATGATCAGGAATTAAGCAAATATGTAAATTTGATGATCAGAAATCAAGAAATGTGTAAATATAAATATTGTCTATGCTTGTACTCCCTCGGCACGAGGTCAATGAACTGAAATATATAATCCCCTTATTAACAGCTAGTCTCGCTCTCGATCATTCAACTGTAATTATAAAAATGTAGGTCACGAGAAAGCTGAAAATATAGGTCATAAAATGGCTTCATGTCAATAAAATGATTTGATTGGTTTGTTTCTAATGCAATAATCAAATCTAAAAGTATGATTAAGACGTGAATATAGGTGTTAAGAATACATTCAGATTTTGTCATTAAAATACATTTCGAAAATTGCGAAGAAGCTGTAGGATTCTGTCTTAATTATTATGAACCATTTGTTTTTAAGAGAACAGCAAACCATGATTTTGAATTTCTCGAACTAGTTTTAAAAAACCAGTTCGAGAAATTCCAAATCTTGTATTTTGTTCAAGAGATTTTTTTCTGTTTGTTTCGTACATAATTAATGTTCTTATATTCTCATACTTATCCTGATATTTTTGGAATTTATTATAAGCTTCAGGAAGAAATTTCGACAATTTTGTTGTTGCAAATCCAAATTTTTTGTTCATTCTGTCTTTGTCAACCGCCCCGTTATCATTTACAATTCACTAATAACTTACTGTGAGAATTTCTGTTGTTAAGGGGATTATGTGTTTTTCAGGGTATTGACCGACCTCAGAGCAAGGGAATATAACATACTTGTATTTACTCAATGTTTGTCTTTGTTTTATTTGCGATCGTCAGCGGGCAGTTTTGTTCCTAAATATTTGCATGATTCTTGACTGGATTCAATTAATAAATATATATTTTTAAAACATTTACAAAAAAAAAAAAAAAAAAAAAAAAATTGATACCTAGGCTGGAATAAACTTAATTTGTCACTCTAATTTCAACTTTGCTCTGTGCTGCAGAAATATATAATCCCCTTATTAACAGCTAGTCTCGCTCTCGGTCATTCACCTGTACTCATAAAAATGTAGGTCACGAGAAAGCTGAAAATATAGATCATAAGATGGCTTCATGCCAATAAAATTATTTGATTGGTTGGTTTCTAATGCAATAATCAAATCTAAAAGTATGATTAAGACGTGAATAAAGGTGTTAAGAATACATTAAGATTTAGTCATTAAAATACAGTCAAGATATTTTTTTTCTCATTAATTATTATGAAGCTTTTATTTTTAAAAGAACAGCAAATGATGATTTGGAATTTCTCGAACTTGTTTTAAATCTTGTATTTTGTTCAAGAGATTTTTTTTCTGTTTGTTTCGTACATAATTAATGTTCTTATATTCTCAAACTTATGCTGATATTTTTGGAATTTATTTTAAGCTTCAGGTAAAATAATTTCGACAATTTTGTTGTTGCAAGACCTCAGAAAATCCAAATTTTTTGGTTCAATCTCTCTTTGTCAACTACCCCGTTGTCATTTAGAATTTCATTAATTCAACAGTAAAGAATCTTCTGAATTTGAAGAATTAGATTTTTAGAAATAAAAAAGCGCATTAATGTGTAAATGATCTTATGTAGAAAACATTTTAGTTTTGGATTGGTTAGAATAATGCACTGGTGTCACGCGTGCTATAATAACCAATCCAAAGTTTTAGATGTATAAATATACACTTTTCATGATTAAACAGATATTTTTTTTAAATTAGAAATAGGAAAGCAAAACGTTTTTCTAATTTTACATATTTTGACGAGGCTTACCTTATAAAGACTGTATTACAACCGAATGAGCCTACAAACTCCATGATTTCTTGACAGACCAAGAAGATTTTCCAGGATTTTAAATTTTTACAAAGTATCTCTGTTCTCTTATTGAAAAAAACATTTGAGGAAGATATGGGCAACCTTTCTTTTTGAGAAGTGGGCTGCAGTGTTAAAAATATTCAAAATAATTTTTCGTTAGGTGTGCCATTCAGAAATTTCTGTGATCCGCATGCGGCCTGCGGACTGCAGTTTGCCCATGACTGAGAGAAAGTAGTAAAAAAAATGGTCGATGGTATACAAGTCTGGCAGTAAAAGTCATAACATTGGTATTCAAAATGATAATTATCAATGTCATAATGGTTATTTCATCATTAATGAAGGAGGCTGTAGTTGATGAATTAATAAAATCTGGTATGCTCAGATTACAAATCGAAACATCGTAAGCTATTTCGATGAAAAATTAACTTTTTGCTGTCATATAGTACTGAAATAATAGACATTTACGAAAGGTTACTAACACAGTTGAATTTTATTGATATTACAAAAATATTTCCATGAACTTTAAAAAATGCTAATTTATAATACCTTAGGCGTAAATAAATGTATTATTAATGCAACAAATGGGGAAGTTTATATGAGAGGAGTACAAAATCTTTTCCAACCTGGCTAAAGACTGAATCACTGTGGCGTAAATCATGATTCTTCTTCACCCTTGTTTTGTTAAACGGAATTGCAATCTTTGTCCAAGAGTGAATGCTTACGATCAGACACAGTCATATCAGACAGTCACATCATTAAAGGTGCGAAACTGAGTAATACCATCTGGTTGATAACTGACGAAGAATTAGGGACCTTTTGTGCCTGTCTCCCGTCCGGTTGTATACTCAGTATATGTTGTACGTTTTTACCCAATCGTTGTTTATTTACAATACACTTTTTCATTTATTAAGTAACGGAACGCACTCCGTCTTTAATTAACTGTAACTTTTATATATCCGTGCAACTTTATTTCTAGCCTTCTTTTTTTCTCCTTTTTTCTCTCTTGCCATCTTACTTATTTTTCTAGCTTTTCTTCTTTCTCCAGTTTTTTCTCTCACTCTCTCTTACTTCTGCTTCTAACCTTTCTCCTTGTTCTCCATTCATCCCTTTCTTTGCTTTCTCTCTGTTACTCTCTTTCTCTTCCTCTCTCTTACCTTCTTTTCCTTTGCCTGCTGCTGACACGTTACCCGTGGCCAGCTCTTCTTTCTCTCCCTTTTTTCACACCGGTTGCGTAGTTGACCGGTCCTGAATTTTCTGTGTCCCACTGTCTTCCTGTTTGTTATTTTCTAACCCTTTGAGATGCCTTCTAAGTGTCCCTTACCATTCTTGTCTTTTTGGCCCTGAGGCTATGTTTTGTTCATTTCTTGTTTGTTTTGGCTTGGTCCATCGTCTTAAATTACATTTATTCACTTTCGTGTGTCCTCTCTGCATTGTTTTGTTTGTTCTCGGCCTTATATTCTCAGCAACTGGGAACTCCGCCAGCATGGGAAGTTCTCAGTCTTATCATTGAAGGTGCGAAACTGAATGATACCATCTGGTTGATAATAACTGATGAAGAATTAGGAACTTTCTGTGTCGTCTCCCGTCCGGTTGTACATTCAGTATATGTTGTATGTTTTTTTACCCTGTCGTTTATTTACAACTGGTGTACCCGTGCCATCAGAAATGACGGCATGAAAATGATATGGAAAATAAAATTAAAATAAAACATTACAACCTTTATCTCAGTAATTGCTTCAACACCACGTTTCTAGTGAAAACCCTACCAGCAATGAGCTCCTTGTATATAGAGATGTAATTTTACAGAAGTAGAAAATTTCTTGTCTGATGTATAAGCATAAATTCTGAAATATGAGACAATAATAAGAACATTCACGTAGATGTCTAGTATATAAAAATTGCAGTTTGTGTGTATAATGACTAACGCATAAATTTCCACAATTATCAACCGATTTTCCCCAAACTTTACGCACACATCACTTATGTTCCAAGGATGGTCATAACTATAATATTTTGCCAGAGCTCCCGCGTAAATGGACGTAAAAGGACAGTTTTTTGTATGTAGGGTCTTCGATACTCTTTTAATCTTTTTATAAAAGTGTAAGGATATTATCTATTTATTTCCACTGTCCACCTATATAAATCATAGTATGTGTGTGTATAGTGATTAACGCATACATTTCCACAATTTTCAACCGATTTTCACCAAACTTTACACGCACATTACTTATGTCCCAACGATGGTCATGCACTATAACATTTTCTCCAGAGCTCTCGCGTAAATGAATATAAATAAAGTTTTTTGTATGTAGGATCTTCCATACTTTTTAATCTTTTTTATAAGATTGAAAGGGTTCTGTCTATTTATTTCCGCTGTCCACCTACGACAGTGATTCAATTAACTAGGAACACTATACGCGATGAATGTCCAGTACCAAACCATCTTAATTTACATATTTAAACTGCAATAAACTTTGCCAAGATAACCATTACCTATTCTCAGTTACTTGAAAGGTGATGTTCCCTTCCCTCTCTTATATCTGTTGATACCTTTGTTTACCTTTGATGCCGTTATTTCACTTTAAGGATGCTTATTTATCCATCCATTATGATATTTCGACTGTTGTCCATTGTTTCAAATACGTCTTAGTATTGCCGTTCTAGCCCTTTTTAAACCATCTCATATGATTCGTCCCAAAGAATCAACCTTTTAGTAAGAGTTTTGCTTCCACTAGCGAAAGTTATACGTATCTTTCAGAAAGCTCCATACCAAATTAACTTTATGCGGCATTCGCTGTTAGTTTATGCGCAGGCTATGTGGGAAGAATAAAGGGGCTTTTGTTAGCTTATCTCTCCGAAAAAATAGCTCCCTTTCCTATTGAATAAAAGAAACTCGCAAAGGGGAAGTTTCAACGTCTTCCTTCAATTTTCTTACACCATTTATGTGGCTGTTTCTGACAAATTTCGCTTTCATGTAAAACAATTATATTTTGTAGTCATCATCCGTAATCTGCTCCCAAAACACTTCAGTAGCTCTATTTGCATCGCTTGCAAACTTACATGTTCTATGATCATTAAAGTGCGACGACCTCCCCAATAACCAGCCTTCAATTTCATTTTCCGTTCCTAGGTCAATCGGAAACATAGATTGCCGTGCTACTCATAAACCTTCTCGGTAGTTCAGTTATTTGATGAAAAAATACTATCAAAGCAACTTAAACAGTCGAAAGAACGGGTGCGTTTGCTAGTGTTTCATAAAGAAGTTCTGAAATATGAGATAAATGGTAACAGCGTTTACATATCTTCAAGCTTCTAATCTAACGACTTCTCTATCCAAGTATTCTCTGACAGTACTTTTGGCACATCTATTTATAGATCTACCAAAAGTACATAACTCAATGAGTACTTCAGATCAGCGGATGGAAATTTAATAGGAATGTGAAGACTGGAAAAATAGTGTGCGACATTTCATTGATATGAACTTGAAAAACAAAGCCCACTTAATAGTAATGTTTAAAAGAATTTTGTTTTCCTTTTTCAAAAAAAAAAAAATGTAAGAAAAGCAGATTGCAGAAGACAAAAACGAATAAATGGTATTTGACATTTTAAAAGAGGGCTGTGAGTATAATAAATTATCAAACAGTGCTATTGAAAGCTTAACATCAAAATTCGAGAAAAACGACACTTTATATGATTCTATGACTTTGGCATACATGTCACGGAGAGGGGTTGATCTCTTGGCATATATCAAGCAGGCCCACCGTTCTGTGTGATATATATTCTGTTATCACATGAACCTATCCCCTTGTGTAAGAGCTAAATAGACCCTGCAGAAGAATGCACTCGTCCAGAGTGCCCTGCAGTAAGATTGAACCTGATATCAAATAGTTGCAAAACGAACTTCTTAACTACAGGGCCATATATGCATCTGAACAACAATAGGTGAAATTTTCTGGAATTTTCTGGAATTTTTTTGGGTGTTGGGTGTGGTGATATTGAAAAGGCAATATTTTACTGCTATGCTACGTTATTACTTGCTCAATTTATATTTTTTATATGGAAGAATATTTTTCTTTAAAAAAAAAATGTTTATCCAAATATAACTTGTACTTTCCAATTTGGTTATCTTAGTTGTCTTATCAGAAGCAATCTCATCAAGTTATTCTTGTGGCTTAAAGCCATCTTTGTTATTTTCTGCTTTCGCATGACCTACATTCTATTTCATGATATAGGTGAATGACCGATTCAAAGCAAGGCTGTTGTTAAGGAGATTGTGCTTTTTTTTTCAAGACACTGACGTCATAATTAGGGACTCTATTGAATTATTTTTGTGTTATTCATGATGTAAATAATAATAGTTTCATCTTTGTTTCTTTTTTTTTTCCCACAAGAAAACCAGATCAGTGGACATTATACGACTTGGTAGAGTCGTTAGAGCGTCGGATAAAATGTCGTACGATATTTGTTTCTATTCTCTGCGCTTTGAGTTCGAATCCCACCGAGGTCGTTTTTGCCTTTCATCCTTTCGTGGCCAATTAAAATGTACCTATCTAGGACGGAGCATTGGCGGAACTGCAAAAACATCAAATCGGAAGCCTAGATATATTCATTCCCGCTCTTCGCGTTCCGTGTTCAAATCTTGCCATAGCGATCCCAAATGGAAAACATATTCAGTCGTTGAATTTAATACCAACACCTGACACTTTGGGTGCTTTTAGGAGAATCCACTTTATTACAAGAATTTGGGCCAAGTTTCTGGTTTGAGAATATCAGCTTCCATCCTTCGTTCCCTTCCCTTTTCCTTCCCATTAGTCTCAGAGGTCCTGTACAGATGTTATATGGACTGTTAGATATGTTATTCGTCTGACGTTCTGTGTGTAACTGGTTCGTCTGAATTCACTGTTTGTTTGTCGTTGTCTTGTGTGACTGTCATAGTAAAATGTCATTGACAATAGACAAAAATGGCGGCTTGTATTTTATAACGAACATTTGGGTGAGTGCGCTTTTTGTATGAAATTGTATGTAATCATATAATAAATGTGATAATTAAATTTCTATAACTCGTTGTGTTAGCTCTGCGAGGCAGATTCCAAGAGAAACACGACAATACTACTTGAAGCATTTGATGAAATAGAAGGGGATATAGCATCATACAACATGGAAGACAACTGGAGGTTTCTACGAGACAACCTGCTGAGAGCCACCGACCAGATCTGTGGCTGGTGTAAGGTCCCCTCTCGATCCAAAGTGACATGGTGGTGGAACAGTGTGATTGACAGGGCTATTAGACAAAAGAAACAGGCTTGGAAGGACTGGAAGAACGGAGGCATCAAGGAATTGTATCAGACTGCTAGAAGGGAAGCTAGGAGACAGGTTTATTTAGCCAGAGGGGAAGCAGATAAGAAAAAAGTTTGCCAATGTTCTGCGCAGTGAGGACCAAAGACTTGAGGTTTTTCGTGTTGCAAGACAGTGTGTAAGAGAGAATCGTGATGTCGTGGGAGAGAAATATGTTTGCATGGATGATGGTACACTTGCACTAAACAAGGCTGCAATGAAAGAAGTTTGGAGACGCCACTACAAAAGATTGCTCAATAAAGAGAATAAATGGGAGAAAGATAGTCTGCTGAATCTCGACCCAACAGAGGGACCAGCTATCTGAATTGACAGTACCTTGGTAGATAAAGCAATTAAGAGTACGAAGACTGGGAAAGCCCCCGGCCCATCAGGAATCACTGCAGAGTTGCTCAAAATATCTGGTAGTGTCGGCTATAGCCTAGTCACCCGTATTGTTAACCAGGTGATACACGAAGGAGTCATACCCAATGACTAGTGTAGCAGCACCATAGTCATATGTTACAAAGGTAAAGGTGACGCTTTAGATACAAATAATTACAGAAGTATCAAGTTGATAGATCAGGTAATGAAAGTCACGGAGAGGGTCATAGCCCAACTAATTAGGGAGTGAGTCAGTTTAGATGAGATGTGGTTTGGGTTTGTGCCAGGGAAAAGCACCACTGATGCTATATTTCTGGTAAGACAGCTGCTGGAGAAATACCTAGCCAAAGATAAACCTCTGTACCTGGCTTTCGTTGACATGGAAAAAGCCTTTGACAGGGTCCCCCAATATCCTTATCTGGTGGTCAATGAGGAAACTTGGGATAGAAGAATGGTTAGTGGGAGCTGTGCCAGCCATGTACAGAGACGTTATCAGTAAGGTGAGGGTTGGCAATGAGTACAGTGAAGAATTCCAGGTAGAGGTAAGGTTCTGTCCTTAGCCCCCTCCTATTTATCATTGTCCTCCAGGCAATAACAGAGGAATTCAAGACAGGATGTCCCTTGGAGCTCCTCTATGCTGACGACCTTGCACTAATTGCTGAGTCACTATCAGAACTAGAGGAGGAGTTTCAGGTGTGGAAGCAGGGACTAGAATCGAAGGGCCTTAGAGTCAACCTAGCTAAAACCAAAGTCCTAATAAGTAGAAAGGTAGACAAAACACAAACCCCTTCGGGTAGATGGCCCTGCTCAATCTGTAGAAAAGGTGTAGGTAGAAATTCTATAAAATGTACCCAGTTCAAGCAATGGACACATAAGAGGTGCAGCAATATCAAAGGCAGGTTAACTAAGAAGTAAGTTTTTGTATGTGGCAGAGGTTCAGGTGCAATAAACACTGAAAATGTGCAGAAAACAACTTCTGTCACATTCCAGGGAGAAAAACTGGACGTAGTTGATAGCTTCCGATATTTGGGTGACCAAGTTAATAGTGGGGGAGATGCGCTGAAAGTGTAGCTGCTAGAATAAGAATAGCCTGGGCAAAGTTCAGAGAGTTCTTACCTCTGCTGGCAACAAAGGGACTCTCACTCAGAGTAAAAGGCAGACTGTATCACGCATGTGTACAAACAGCCATGCTACATGGCAGTGAAACATGGGCCATGACTGCTGAGGACATGTATAAGCTCGCAAGGAATGAAGCCAGTATGCTCCAATGGATGAATAATGTTAATGTGCATACCTGACAGAGTGTAAGTATCTTGAGAGAAAAGTTGAACCTAAGAAACATCAGTTGTGGTATGCAAGAAAGACGATTGCACTGGTATGGACATGTGGCGAGAATGGATGAGGATAGCTGCATGAAAAAGTGCCACACCCTAGCGATTGAGGGAACCCGTGGAAGAGGCAGGCCCAAGAATACCTGGGATGAGGTGGTGAAACATGACCTCTGAACATTAGGTCTCACCAAGGCAATGACTTCTGACCAAGACATTTGGAAATATGTTGTGTGTGAGAAGACCCGGCAAGCCAAGTGAGACTGAACTCCAAGGCCTCTGCCAGGGATGTAGCCAGCCCACTTACGCGTTACATTCCTTCTTTCGACACTAAACTCCGCTTGTGAAGACCTGTTGAGGCAAATGAAATCGAAATCGAACTAAATTTGTAAACTGGCACCCATGCCAACATCTCTTCATTGAACACTAAACTCGACTTGCAAAGACCTGTTGGGGCAAGCAAAAGCGAAATCGTGATGGCACCTGTACCAGTAGATCCCTAAGAGCACCGTCTGAGTGTGATCGTTGCCAGAACACCAGCTGTCTGGCTTCCGTGCCGGTGGCACGTAAATAGCACCATTTGAGCGTGATCGTTACCAATGTCGCCTTCCAGGCACTTGGGCATGTGAAAAGACATTCGAGCGAGTTTGTTGCCAGTACCGCTGGACTGGCTCCTGTGCAGGTGGCACATAAAATACACCATTTTGAGTGTGGCCGTTGCCAGTACCTCCTGACTGGC
>JAOPJW010000002.1:17775374-17787506 GCA_027122535.1 Octopus maya | reverse complement strand
CACACACAAAATTAAATCGCACTGTTAAATGTGTAGAAAATATTTTTTGCATTAGATGTGTATATGTTTGAGTCTAGATAATGCAAGAAACAAAGAAAAATATGTATTATTTATGTAAAAACGAAAATAAATGTTTTGTTGTGTCTAGGAAGTATCAATGCGCTAATAGTATTAACACATGCTCTGGTTCGATTCCATTCCTAAACACAACAATATTTCTTTCAACATATGAATTCACATAAAGCATCTTGCAAACCAGATACAAATATAAATGTTTAGGCCAATTTGACCTGAATTAATCCCGTGTCCGGCGGTGTTCAAGCAACCGAGGTACAAGATTTTCTTCTGAATGGGACGTCAGACCGTTTCAGATTTGAGCCTGCCACTATCACTAGTATTCATTTTTTAGTTGAGTAAACTGGAGTAACGAAAAATGGAGTGTCTAGCTCAAAGACAAACGTACTGCCGAGTCCCGACATGCATGTGTGTGAGGGTAGAGAGGGAGAGAGAGAGAGAGGGAGAGAGAGAGGGAGGGAGAGAGAGAGGTAGATTGATGATTTAGATAGATAGATAGATAGATAGATAGATAGACAGACAGACAGATTATATATAAACAAAATGTCGGAAAATATGAGAAGTGAGTATATATTCATTTAACCACGTGATTTTCATAGGCTTACGACCATTTCGCAACCTTCATTTAATATTAGTTTCAGAATGCTAAAATTTCTGCGCATAATTTTGCATTTACATCTATGATCAATCATTATACAATACAATTGTATATACACAAATTAATGCAAATAAAAAAAAGCTGGCTCCTCAAATCACTGGAATATCATGATTACATCAACAGTTCAACTCTGAATGTACGGACAAAACTCACTCTTTAAATACACAATGTATGGAAGGCCGGAACTGGACAAAGTTATATTGATTTGGTCATCTCATCTTTACTTTATCTCTTGTTTGTTTTTGTTTTTGCTTTTTCCCTTCTTGTTTGACTTAAAGATGGTGAATACCTCAATTTCAAACTTAGCACTTTAACTTAATAGATATGAGGATGTTCATTTGTGATGAAAATATTTTTTTTGATGATAATAATAGCAACAGAATATATCTTGGTTCCCATGCTTACATTTTACTGACCAAATTTTAAAATATGATTTTTAATCTCTTATTTTTGTATTGTGCATTGTGTAGAATGTACATATAAATATTATGGGCGATTAAGACATCAATACTTTTCTTAAGGTATCAGAAACCAGTTGAAAACTTTCCAATTATCGTTGCTTTTAAAACAACCAATTCTTTTTTAGATTCTACCATAGCAGGTATATCACCACATTTCCGCCACCAAGTTTTACTTATGACAAATTGAAATCCCCTATCATTGGTTTGATTTCAAAGTAAAAAGATATTCGCCGCTGCTTGTCTTCTGCATCAACTTTTAAAACAAGTAAACCTGTTCACGGTATAAAGCTCGCTGTTATTCTACATAAAATTATATTCGACAGTAATCTTTTTACTGTATCTGTAATCTCATTAACAACATCGATAAAATGTAACAGAAATGCATGTGGTGCTTCTGTCAAGGCTATTTAAATACTGTTAGCCATTTCTTTTATCTGCTCAGAAACTATCTTATGAAACCCTGAAATAAGTTGTATACTAGAATTTAAAATAAATACAAACTTACATTTAATGTGTGGCGTCACTTGCGTTATAAATGGTCCACACACTTCATAACTACTTTGCGTTAAAGGAATATTCTTATCAATATGTCTTATGAAAATAGATCGCTCTTTCTATAAAGATTATGTTTATAATGCTAGGATGTCAAAACTCAGAGACCCTTTCTGTTTGTATCATTCCCTATGTTTAATAAAATTATGAATTTTAAAATTCTTTTCGTTGTTTTTGTTTTCTTCTTTCTTTTTTTTTTCTTTTTGCTTTTCATCGAAAGAAGATGCATACGTTTTCCGTTTGTTGATATTTATCTAAGGCAGAGAAGTTTAATTTTTAATATTGATTTAAAGCCGTTAACAAAAAGAAAGTTGATGAAACACGTCATCACAAATTTTACGATCCTAATTGAAAGTCTACGATTAAGTAGCGAAGATGATACACAAAAATACAAACACTTACACGTGCACTAACATACGCGCACATGTCCTGAGATATACTGGTTTGCACTCAGACACGCACACATATAAATGTACATCATATATATATAGAGAGAGAGATAAAGATAGAGATAGATAGATAGATAGATAGATAGATAGATAGATAGATAGATAGATAGATAGATATAATATTTATCTTCCACTTAAAGTAGATCTGTTATAACTCAGATTACTGCGTCATTTACCATGAGAGAACCCTTCACATCGACTTGCAGTGCTTAAAACCACTCTTGTTTATATCGCTGGCCGTGTCAATGACAGACGTCTGTAGCTACATATTAAGAGTGGGCTTATTAAGAAATAATTAATAGCGACTCTGGCTATTTGCGATACAGTACTTGAATAGACAACGAGATTCAATATGGATCGCTGGCAGGGGACTTGGCATCAATGTCTAGCTGCGGACGTCTGTCATTCACAAGATCAAGGAAGGCCGAAATCATGTGATCTGGAAGTTCCGGCAGCCGTAAGAAACGGTTATCACCCGCTAGCGATATAAACACGAGTGCTTTTATGCACCACAAGTCTATATGAGAGGGCCTCTCATGGTAAACATCGCAGTATTCTGTTATAACACAACATCCACTTTAAATGGGAGATAAAAATTACCTTTTGGAATTAGTACTGCTTCTATTGCTGTTAATGATTATATATGAATATATATGCATATGTGTATGCACACACCCACACACATGCATGCACGCATGCACGGACGCATACGCGCGCACGTGCACATATATATATCATCATCATTATCATCATCAAGATCCCTTAACCGATGTAACCAGTCGTTGGTGTGCGTGCTACTCTAGATGCTTCCATAGTCAGCCATCACCTCTGGTCTCAGTTCTGATGCATAGTAGAGTCGTTGACCTGTCCAGTTCTTGTTTTTGTTAAATCGGGATTTTCTCTATCTGCCTCACTTTCGCCCTCACTCAACTGATCCCTGTAGAACGGTTTTGGAGAGAGAGAGTTGTGGTGGGATTCATGACCGTGACAGGCAAGCTTTCGTCTTTGACGCAAGGAGTGATTCTTGTCTGCTAGCGTATTTGTTGATTTGTAGCCTGACAAAGCTGTTCGTTTTGTGTTCTATGTACGAGATGTGTGACAGCCTTCTGAAACACTTGTACTCAAACGCGTGGATTCTTCGCTCCATGTTAGCTGTAAAAGATCAGTTTTCACCATACAGAAGGATCAAAATCACCAGGGTTTTGTGCACCCTGAATCTTGTTGGAGAACTAATGGAATTGCTCTTCCATATGTTGTTCAGCTTTGTCATGGCAGCAGAGGCTAAAGTGAGTTGTGCTTTTATTTCCTTTTGAGATCTGCCGTCTTAGTCAAAGTGGATCCTCAGTACTTCAAGGTATCCCCTTCAAGTCTCTCTCCGTTTACTCTGATTGGGCTCATCTCCATCCTGATAATTTTTCCAGTCTTGAGGTGACCTACTGTGTTCTGCTTCACGGTTTCCAAATAGGTAAATATCATCAGTAAAGCGTAGACTGGAAATGGGCCGTCCTCCAATGGAAACAGATGGATGGAGGTCTTGAAGTGTCTCATGCATGATATCCTCCAGGAAGATGTTGAAAAAATACTAAAGAGAGGAGACACCCTTGTCGAACACCCACTGTTGTCCTGAATAATTCCTTGGTGTTGTTGATCAGAACTGCACTGGCTAACTTTTAATACAGTGCTTGGATTACTTCGTTGAGGCTGTTATCGAAGCTGTAATTCTTCATCAGTTGCCATAACCCATCATGTCAAACACGGTCAAAGACCTTTTTAAAATCGATGAACTCATGATAGACATCAGATTGGTGTTGCAGATGTTTCTCAGTGAGCAATCTAATGTTAAATATCTGTTCCACAGTACTCCTTTGTTAGACCTAAATCTTGCCTGTTCTTCTGCAAGAATTTCTTCTGCCTTCCCCATAAGCCTTAAGTCTGTTTAGGGTTGCTAATTAGGCTGATTGCTCTGTAATACTGGCAGAGTCTTAAGTTGCCTTTCTTAGGAATGGGCATCATAAGTGATTGGAACCACTCAAATGGCCACTGCTTCGTCTTCCATATCTGCTGAAAGTTAATGAGGAGATTTTAGGAACTGATAGGAATTACTGACTAAAGGTGCTATGTGATGGTATTGAACACAAATCGTGCAGCTGTAACACAAAACTTCTGAATCATCCAGCCATGTCTACACTTTTAAATTCCAGTGTTTGAGCTTTGTTTCCTGTGCAGTAAAGTCAGAATTTTAATGATCGACTGAAAAGGCAAATACTTGCCTGTTATTTATTTTTATTAACCCATTCCAAGGAAGACTAAAGGCAAAAACGATTCGTGTGGTGTTTGAACTCAGAGCTCAGATACTTAACTGTTCTACCTATTCTGCTAGCCATTGCTTACACTTTGGCTATAAATAGCTTGAAACGACTAACTTTAGTGATTAAGTAGATAATCATAATTTCGTTCTGTCCATTTCTCGGATAGAAACGCTAAATGTACGGAATGTTTCTATAACTAAATTGTGATACTAATTGATTCGAGCTTTTTGATTATCTTGAAGTGGCAGACAGTTCTAAGGTTTCTTATAATTAAATTGAAATAACAGACGACTTTAAGTAAAACGGACTAGGATTTAATTGTAGTTTTGTTGTGACTAACTTTAGACAGAGAAGAACCTTAAGAACATAAATACGTGTATGAGCAGCTAGAAATAAAGAGAAACCCTACGCGATTGATGTGGTGTTATAGTTAGAATGGTAGGGTAAATAGTTACTGTGAAATAGAAATTGTTCTAACTAATATAATTTCGTGTACATTTGTTGGGCTATTAGAACGAAAATGAAATTGAACAATTGAAAGCTAATTAGAAATAAAGTGAAAAAGTGTTGTATCTTTTTCAGAAAAGATTTTGAAGTAGAAAGCAATTCTTCATCGAGTTTGTTATTTAATTGCTTATTGTTTTATTTTTTTATTTTTTTTATCATTTTTTTTTTCTTTTGCTTCTTTACTTTTACTCACACATCTATGTCGTCGAGAAGTGAGACTCAATCTTCGATTTGCTTGAAGTGTAAGTAAATGATTGTGCTAACAACATTATGAGCTGAAGGCATATTTGAAATTATAATCAACAGTAAAATGCTCCCGACAGAAATTAAAGTACCTAAATTTTGTTTCAGGCTAAAAATTCATTTATTCTAGACAATGATTATCTAGGAAATATTGTTTTTGAGATGGCGCGCTATAATAACACTTTTTTCAAGTTTTTCATGAACTCCACTTACGATAGAATGTAAGTAATCATTTGCTTACTGACACTTAACTTTGAAAACTACGACAATCATTAAGCTGTGGATTCGGGAATACAGAACGAAAATAGTTTATCAAATAGTAATATTGGGGTGTTCTCCGTCAGTTTCGACGATAAGCTTTCAGTTGTCCTACTAATAAAATTTCTGTTCATGAAATTAAAATGTAAACAAATGAATATTCCACCGGCACATATACTATTAACGCGAGCCTCGGATCGAATCAGAGTGACAGAATGCAACAAAGCTGGACATTTGCATTGGACGTATTATCCAGAGAAAATGGGAGAGAAGAATGGAGCCCGTTTCTGGATCGATGCTTTGCTTAACGAAAAACACGTTATGCTGATATTGGTGATATTTGAACTCAGACCGCAGAGAGCCAGAAAGATTATTTCAGGCAATTCCATCCACGTTACTAAATGTCTTGGAGGCGCAATGGCCCAGTGGTTTGGGCAGCGGATTCGCAGTTATAGGATCGCGGTTTCGATTCCCAGACCGGGCGTTGTGTGTGTTTATCGAGCGAAAACACCTAAAGCTCCACGAGGCTCCCGCAGGGGATGGTGGCGAACCCTGCTGTACTCTTCCACCACAACTTTCTCTCTTACTTCCTGTTTCTGTTGTGTCTGAAATTCAAAGGGTCAGCCTTGTCACACTGCGTCACGCTGAATATCCCCGAGAACTACGTTAAGGGTATACGTGTCTGTGGAGCACTCAGCCACTTGTACGTTAATTTCACGAGCAGGCTGTTCCGTTGATCGGATCAACTGGAACTCTCGACGTCGTAAGCGACGGAGTGCCAACAACAACAACAACAACAATGCAACTTACAAATGAAGAATACATAGTAAAACCCCAAGAATTATTTTTAAGAAATTACTTAATGAAAGGAAAAATGATGAACATTTATTCCTCGATCCCAACACTAATTTCTGTTTTTATTACATTTTAATCTCAAGACGGATTTGATTTTCGTGCATTCACATTTGTCAAGCATACACGTAAAAATGTAGGCTTGGTGTCAAAAAAAAAAGATAAATAAAAATTAAAAGATATAATAAATACTTTTAGTTATACCCTTACCGTATCTGTGTTGGATATAGTTCTGTGGTGTACACGTAATCATTGCAACAAGCAGCATTCAATCCAGCAGCAGACACAAGATACAATGCAAGAAAAACGTAGTCCATCGATTCACTGTCCTCTTAAAAGAAAAAAAAAATGGTGTTACAGTTGAAATGAGTTTTAATATTTAGATAAACCATTTAGTAAAAGCAATAAATGGATGAACAGTAACAATAATATTTGTTTTTTAGCACTAAAAGTACCAAACTTTCTTACTTCCTACAAGGATCAAAGCGGTCATTTTTGTCCGGCATTGAAAATCATGACTTAATATAATTTATTTTAAATATAAGATAATGGATTTGAAAATACAGTCTTTTAGCATTTATTTACGTACACACACACACACACACACACACACACACACACACACACACACACACACACACACACACACACACACTTACCATGTAAAGCCAATTACCAAAGCTCAATTAGTACAAATAATTAATCCTATTGAAAAGCATCACACTAATTGAACTTATATGATTCAAATTTGTTATAGCATATTAAGATATTGAATACAGCAATTGGCTCTAACTCACAGAAAATGAGCCATAAAAACAGTTGTCAGCACTTATTCTCCTTAACCAGCTACTGTAAAAGCGAAATTGTTTTGAAGCAGTTTGTCAAGTGCAAATAATAAACAGAGTTTTCCTAGAAAGTGTAATTATTCAAGAACAAGTGTTTTTGCAAAACATGAAATTAATACTAAACTGCTGTAAAGTGCTGATGCTGACAAGCTGCTATAAAGCAGCTCCAATGGGATTGTCTCAATATTTTTAAATTGGATATACCAAAACTACATTCATAATTAATGTGAGCAAAACATAAATAAATAAGTGTATCAAATGTTAATAGTGCTCTCAAAATCTTTTGCTCACTATTTCTCAAATGCTATTGCAAACCTCTATATATCTCAACTCTCGGTTCTTTGCCTACCACTTATTTCTATTCACCTCATACTTTTGGATCCACACAGATACCTCATCACCACTATTTATCTCCCCCTGCTCCACTCCAACCCTTTCGTTTCAAAGGTGAGTACCTACATAGCCCTTTAACAGTAAGATACCTGTTCTGTTCCCCCTCTCATGTTTTAACACATTATCTCTCACCATAAAGCTACCTCTCTGGGGTTTGTAGTCTTACCAGTTGCATGGTGATCTCACTTATGCTGGTACTGTGAAATATGCTCCCAGTTCATGCTGGAAAGTGGTTAGCATTAGGAAGGGCCGCCAGCCATGGAAACTATGCTAAAGTAGACAGTGGAACATGATGCAGTCCTTGGGCCCACTGGATCCTGTCAAATTGTCCAATCCATACCAGCATGGAAGATGGATATTAAATAATGATAATGTATGTATGTACAACAGTGAAGGTGCATGGCTTAGTGGTTAGAGCAATGGGCTCACAATCATGATGTAGTGAGTTCGATTCCCAGACTGGGCTGTGTGTTGTGTTCTTGAGCAAGACACCTTATTTCACCTTACTCCAGTTCACACACCTGTAGAAACGAGTTGCAACATCACTGGTGCCAAGCTGTATCAGCCTTTGCCTTTCCCTCAGATAACATCAGTGGTGTGGAAAGGAGAAGCTGGTATGCATGGGCGACTACTGCTTTTCCATAAACAACTTTGTCTGGACTTGTACCTTGGAAGGAAACTTTTTAGGTGCAGTCCCATGGTCATTCATGACCGAAGGAGGTCTTTACCCATTTTTTATGTACAACTTTGTTCTTAACACTGATCACAATCAAAATTTCACATTCACTTTCCATGAAGATATGGATTGTATGGTTCAACAAGACCAAGCAAATCAGTAGACCAGGTCTTGATTCAGTATTTCAGTTTTGGAATGATTTCTATGATAGGTTTCCTTTCTTGATGCCAATCACTTTACTGAGGAGTGTGCTGGGTGCTTTTTTCATGGCACTAATGCTCATGAGTTTGACATGTAAGTTGTAAGTAAGGGTGAGAAGTGGATTTATGCAAGCTATTGGGAGGGTGAAAGTATGACAGAAGGAACAGAAACAGGTTTGTTGTCATAGAGAAGAAACATACAGAAAAAGAAAACAGTTATATACTAGGAGAATGATAAATGATATCGCCTGCAATCAAATGGGATTGCAGAACAAATGGTCAGAACAGAATAATATTGATTTCAAATTTTGGCACAAAGCCAGCAATTTTGGAGAGGGGTTAAGTCAACAGCATTAACCCCAGTACTCAACTAGTACTTATTTTATCGACCCTGCCTTACCAGTTAGAATATTTTTCTACTCTAGCCACAAGTATGCAACTGGTACTTAATTTATCGACCCCGAAAGGATGAAAGGCAAAATCGACATTGGTGGAATTTGAACTCAGAACGTAAAGGCAGATGAAATACTGCTAAGCATTTTGCCCAGCGAACTAATGTTTCTTATTTCTTTATTGCCCACAAGGGGCTAAACATAGAAGGGACAAACAAGGACAGACAAAGGGATTAAGTCGATTATATCGATCCCAGTGTGTAACTGGTACTTAATTTATTGACCCCGAAAGGATGAAAGACAAAGCTGACCTTGGCGGAATTTTAACTCAGAACGTAATGGCAGACAAAATACTGCTAAGTGTTTTGCCCAGTGAGCTAACGTTTCTGCCAGCTCACCACCTTCAGTTAGAATAATATTAAAAAGATATTTTTTCCCTCTTGAGAAAAGTTTGAATAATTTTTACTCCTATAATTGTTCAGTGATCATAGATTTCCTCAAATTGACATAATAAGAATGGTCAGTCTGTTTTGAAGAGATGACCATTTCTTTTGTTTCTATAGATAAGCAGAAAGAATAAACTGTCCATCATTGTTTTTCTATCATCATTGTTTTAACATTCACTTTTCTCTGCTTGCATGGATCAGAAAGAATTTGTTGGTGGTAGAGGAGGTTGTTGTGGCAATGGTGGTGGAGGTTATGGTGTAGTGTGGTGGTAATGGTTATGGTGGCAGTGGTGGTATAGGTTGTGGCAGTGGTTATTGAGGTGGTGGTGGAGGTTATGGTGGTAGTGTGGTGGTGATGTTTATGGTGATGGAAGTTATGGCAGCAGTGGTGGTTATGGTGGTGGAGGTTATGGCAACAGTGGTTGTATAGTGGAGAGATTGTAGTAGCTGAAACAGTATTCTTAGTGGTAGTGATAGCAGCTATGGCTGTGGCGGTAGTAGTGTTGTAGTTGTGTGGTTGTACTAGTGATTGTCCTTGTGACATTTTGATGTTAGTGAAAGTTCTAGCAATAGAAACAGTGGTCATGGTAGTGATGGTGGTTGTGGTGGTGGTAGTGGTGTAGTAGCAATGCAGCAACGGTAGTAGTGGTTGTAATAATAGCAGTAGTAGTAGTAGCAGCAGCAGAAGTAGTAGTAGTGATGGTAGTGATACGGTGGTAGTTGTGTTGTAGCAGTAGAAGCATTGTTAGTTATGGCAGGGGTGGTAGTAGTTATAACTGCTCTGGCAGTAGTAGCCGTGGTTGTAGTGATAATTGGTATTGGTGCTGGTGGTGATAGAAGTACTGAAGTTGTAGTGATGTTGTGGTTTTAGTAGTAGTAGTAGTAGTAGTTGAAGTGTTGTCATGGTATTGCTGTATTAATGGTAGTGGTGACGGTAGTGGTATTTGTGGTGGTGGTGGTGTGTTGTAGTAGTGACAGTGACGTTAGATGGTCGTAGTCATAGCAATAGCAATAACGATGATTGATACTATCGATGATGAATATGATGATGATGATGATGATGGTTTCAACCGGATTGATAGTAATAGTACTATTGCTGTGGTTGATGATGATGACGACGATGGTGATGACGATGATGGTGATGACGATGATAGTGATGATGATTGTGATAATGACATGAGAGAGAGAGTGGGGGCAGACGGAAAAGGAGAAGGAAAATCTTACGAGTTGGCAAGTCAATGATAAACTGCATTGATGATGATGATGATGATGATGATCAGGTGGCTATGTAGTAGTAGTAGTGGTGGTGGTGGTGGCAGTACTAGTACTTCTACTAGTAGTAGTGGTAATAGTAGTAACAGCGGGGGTGGTAGTAGTAGTTATGAGGATACTGGTATTGGTAATGATGTGATGATTGATGGTGATTGGTGAGTGAATGAGTGAGTGAGTGTGTGTATATGTATGTGTGTGCGTTAGCAGTAGCGTTGACTGATGGGTGAGAATGGCGATAAAATTCGCCGCATTACTTATTGTGGATATCAGAGATGGAATGAAAACAGAAATAATGGAGGTTAAAGACAAATGATTGAGACTGAATTCATGATGATGATGATGATGATAATAATAATTGTTGCGGTAATAAATTATGATTATGATGATGATAATGATGGGGGGTGACGATGATTGTGGTAATAACGATGATGATGATGGTAGTGGTTTAGATAATAGTGATAAAAGGTGACGACGACGATTGTACTTCTGGTGGTGGCGGCGGCGGTGTTGACCTGCAAGAGAAGCAAGCAAGGGGGAAAAAAACAACAAAAAAAAAAACGAGATATAATAGGCATGGTGATGTAGGTGTGTGCATGTGTGTGCGAGTGATTAAAGCGACGAAAGCGAAGAAACGTCTTCGAAGCAAGAAAAATCAATACACAAAGACTGCATCAACTAGAAGTGTATGTATAATTATGTGAATATGCCCGTATATGTGTCTGTATGTGTATGTCTGTGTGTGTGTAAAGGCGGGTATGAAACTGTTACAACAAACGTACGTTTATCTATAGGAATATCCGTAAGCAAGAAAGAAGCTTATGAGAATACGTAAATACGTATTTGTTAAAATAGACCAACACGCGAGTGTGTATGTATTTTGTATAGAGAACAAGAGTGCACGGAGTATTGTTTGTATGAACGACAGAAGAAGTAAAGATAAAAATTAAAAAATCACAACTGAAGATTAATATACAATTGATCATGTGACAAGAAGACTACACTGTTTCGTTCTATGCTATCTGGCTGCTTATGTTTATGTATGTATATGTATGTAACTGCGTACCTGTACATTACATGTGAGAAGTTAATACACACACTCACAAGGGTGAGCAGACAAACGAAAGAAGGGTACTCAACACATTTATTGGGAGTTACATAAACAGATCAAACAGTTTGATTCAAATTCCTTTAGTACTTCAAGTTTCAAGCGTGATGCTAGTCCTCAGCCATTGAAATTATCTATCTATCTATCTATCATTCTGTCTATCTATCTATCATTCTGTCTATCTATCTGTCTATCTATCTATCATTCTATCTATCATTCTATCTATCTTTCTATCTTTCTATCTATGATGCGCAGACATGCGCTGAGACTGCGACATCTCCGGCGTTTCATAGACGACGGTGAACAGGTGTGGTCGCCTTTTGTGCGGCGCGCTTTCCCGCAGCTCGTCTCCTTAGCCGAACTGCAGTCGTGGATTAAACAGAGACCTAGGCTCGGTGAATGGCACCGCGAGTGTCGCGTTGCTCTCAAGCAACTCTGC
>JAOPJW010000002.1:16990080-17005559 GCA_027122535.1 Octopus maya | reverse complement strand
TTTTTTTTTTTTTTTTTTGGTCTTATCACTTTGGAGGTAAAAGGTGAAAGGCTTTGTGATTAGGGTATTCGGCGTTGGGTATAAGGCCATGAGTTCAATTTCCAGTAACACGTGTCCTTGAACAAAACATCTTATTTCACGTTGCACCAACCCACTCAGCTGGCAAAAATGAGCAGTGCCTGTATTTCAATGGGCCAGCCTTGTCACAGTCTGTGTTTGGCTGTTCCATTGATTGGATCAACTGGAACCCTTGTCGTCATAACCGACAAAGTGCCATATAAAAGAAACCTCATCAGTTGTCCACAACAGATGAGGTTCCTTTTAAATTAGAAGAGTGGGGCAGAGATCATTGCAGTTAACATAGAAAGATTTAGTCTGCTGCATGAATATGTAGGACAGCAAGGAAATTTCCTTCAGCAGTGATTCTCTCAAAACAAACATCTGTATATCATGTTTGATATAGAGCTTGGGGAAACACCATTAAAACAAAATGTTCTTCAAGAGTTACTTACATTAATAATACTCATAGCCAACTGACAGGTCACTCAGCTGAGAAGAAATGTTTTAATTGGTTCAGTTTTAAATAAAATAGGATTTCAAGTTCCCCTTAATTTCTGTGATCCTTCACAGCATTTTTTTAAAAACATGTTTTACCTTTCTTTCAAAGACTTTCTAATTACCTTGTTGAAACAACCATAGTTCGGTTTCTTCCAGTCTCCAGTGTATGGAAAACATAACAATTCATTCTTAATAGTTATTATAGCAATAAATACAAGAACACATCATGTTCTTTTAAACTTGCTAATTATATGTGATTGAGGTTTAAACTAAAATACATAGTCTAGAAAATTCCTTTGTCAGTCAGTCAGTAACACAGAAAGATAACAACCGGTTGACTAAAATAAATTTAACCCTTTAGCATTCAGATTACTCTGTCAAATGTAATGCTTATTTACTCACATAGTTTTGAATTAATCATGGTTTATCTCTCAGATTTCAGATTTCGATGATGTGGTTGTTTATTTCAAGAATGACATTGTAGGGTAGGTGTGAGAGGCTGAATCTGGCTAATTTGAGCATAAAGCAAGTAGCACATTTGGTGTAGATATGGTTGGCTTAAATGCTGAAGGCATAAAACTGAAACTGACCAGATGACTAACGAGTTTCAAACTCTCCACGATACAAACATGCTAATTATTGTACACAACTTTTCACCTAATTTTGTTTACTTCTCTGCTAAAGATTCAGACAGATTGCAAATCAGTTAAACCAGTATTAACATTTTGTATCAACAGGAACACCTATTTCCTATCAATTTATATTTTGTATTATATTATGTTCTAAATTTGAGGTTTAAATTATTAGAAAGCTATTTTACAAAACCATCAATCACAGTTTTCTTTTTACTCAGCTAGCTTCCCTCACTCAACATCAGAAACTAAAAAACAAAAATTAGTTTGTGAAACTCACATCAATATCAAGCTAAAGAAGTAACTGCCTGCAGTTAAAATAACTAAAATGATTAGTTTCAAGTGCATAATCATAAATTGTAATCTTTGAAGATCATTAACTTCTAAAATGTGATGGTTTCTTTCATAAAATGCCATCAGTCACAGTGTGTACGACATAATTAGAGATTATCTATTTGCCAGAGTAGCTTCTATCAGATCTTTAAAGATTTAACTTACCTATTTCTTATTCTTCCTTCTTTCAGAAACCTATTGAAATGCAAACTTCCACCCCACTTTGAGTTAAGGAAGGCAGTACTCGTGTCCCTTTAGAAAAGCTTCCAAAACTGAGGAAGGAATGAGAGAGTTGAAAGGCATTCTCAAACTAGAGATACCTCCCAAATGCTAGTAAGAAAATAGACTCAACTAAAGGTACTGTAGGTGCCAGTTGACAGTGTTAAACTGGATGAGAGATTAGATCTTACCCTTCAAGTAGGCCATAGCAAAATTTGAACCCAGAATGCATAGAGCCAGTACAATTACTGAATGCAGACCAGTATGGACCAATGGATCAGGCAGTACAGAGAAATAAATTAAATTTTTTTTTCTATGTTAGGGACTATTGTTGTCTACAAGGTATATTTGCATTATATATGTAATAATTAAATTATATATTACATCCTTTATTGTATTTTGTTATGTGAATGATCCCCTGATTTATGAAAAATTGTCTTGCATGAAACCAGTTACTAGTGTAAAAAAAAAAAGTTGGTAACTGCTGCTGTAATGTATTTGCTTAGACATTCTTTCAGTTCTACCAATCTACTATCCTGGGTCAGTACGTTTTGTAATCAAGCCTGACAGGATGAGTGGCAAAGTTTATCTCAGTTGTATTTGAACTCAAAGCACTGAGTCAAAAAATGCCACAAGACATACTAACCAATGCTCTAACCCTCTGCCAATTCACTAAAGTCATTCACTGAGGTGTTGTTATCGTCATTATGATACAGATTATCCAAATTCACAGCCCATGCTTTGAATCTGGTGAATTCATTACTCACTGTCAACAAAAGACAGCTAGTCCATGAACATCTGCTCTCATCTCCAGCCACTACAGTAACCACCAGCTCACTCAGCAGAAGTCTACTTAATATAACTCGCATTCAACAATCTATCCAGGCATTTTAAGGACTATATACAGCTATACATGCTGATATAACTAGTACATCAAAAGCTTCATCGCCTACATAGTGAGTCAGAGACCACCATCATTTTAGTGTCTACTTTTCCAGGCTTGCAGGAATCAGTCGGAATTTGTTAAGGCAGATTTTCTACAGCTACATGCCTTTCCTGTCATCAATCCCCACCTGTTTTCCAAGTAAGTTAATATTTTTTGGTAGATTGGAAACAAAGGATACTGCTTGTGTGGCTGTGACATTTACAACAATCATGCGATGTAATCATCCAAATCTAAGCAAGCTCAACCCAATGATGATGAAAATTTCAGGCGGCTATGTTTTAAATTGGGTGAAAGATGTAAGTCTACTGCCCAAGATCAGAAGTGGTTTCCACAACAAGCTTCCACACACTTTCCATTCTCTAAATTTACTTCACAAAATTTTGGTTGACTCAAGGATATTGTAGAAGACACTTATCAAAGTTGCCAAGCAGTTGTGATCAAACTCAAGAGCAAGTAGCTGCAAAGCAAACTTATTAACCACACAGCGATGTTGATTTTCAACATAAAAAACAATTTTTCTTCTTACGAAGGAATTGAGTGACACAGCCAATATTAGATTTACAATCTAATATTTCACCTCCTTCACTGATAGTTTGAACCAAAATGAAATTGAAGAAAATGCTGAGTCATTGAAAAACCATTTTTCACTAACATATCCATTGCAACAACAAAAACCTAGAGCAAAGTATGATTAGAAATTATTTCCTACAGTTGACAGATAAACCTAAGGATAACCTACCTGAATATATCAGCTTTTGGGCAGCTGCAGGATAATCTTTACCCTTATCTTCTTCAACTTTTTTCTTTAATTGCTTTACCTGGAAAATAATATTAAAAACATTAGTGATATTTTGATATTTTTGTAAAAGGATATTTGATACAAGTTACCTCTGACTATTTCACAAGTATGTGGGCAAGATATCTTACAAACACTAAAACAGTATATCTCACAAACATGTAAACATGTATCACAAACAGGACAGAATCTCACAAACATATGTGACCAGTGTATCTTACAGACATGTACACAGTGTATCCCACAAACATGTAACTATGTCTCATATATATACAAGAAGACTGCTTAATAGGAAAGTTTCCTGATTAAATTTAGATAAGAGAAAGAGGCCAATAATATGTATAAAATAAAAAGGTTGGTTGAAGAAATTTTAGTCAGTAAAGTAAAAAATTTTAACAGCTGCTGCTGCAAACTTCCTCATTTGATATTGTACTGGTAAATCAAATTTCAAAGATGCTAATCAAATTAACTAAGATGGAGATTAGCAATTTAAAAAATAAACATTGATGAGGTTAAAGGAGAGTGTATATAACTTTATACCATAGTCAATAAGATCAACATTCAATTCTTAGAACAATTTACTTGTTTGGATTCTATAACCACAACAGGTTATATTTGGGTAAACTTGTTTCACTTAAGAATTAAAAAATATTAATCTCTGCACTGATAAATGAGTTATTTCTAAGACATGGTTGTACATATGATGCAGTAAAAGTCATCACTGAAGCCATTTTGTAAGAACTGCTGTTTGTAATACAGTCAGTATAAACAACAGCAAACTCTACCAGATAATCATTTTAAAACAAAACAGTAAGTTGAGAGGGGAATTTTATTTAGCTTCAAATATTTTCAAAATGGCCATGCCTTTGTTGTAGAAATGTTTTACATTCAATGCAAATAGTTAGTGAACAAAATAAAATTTAAAAAAAAAAAAAAAAGGTGGGGGTGGTAAAATGGAAAATAAACTAATGTGAATGAAGAATACAGAAAATTGGTAAAGTTTTGACTATTTTTAATATCTGAAAATGAAACATACTAATGACTTGTTTGAACCAGAAACAATATTATCTTTGTATCAAAGAAAGAATCTATACATTGAATTTAATAACATAATAAACAGATTCAAAGATTAACAAGGAAAAAAAAAAACTTTGTGAAATTTGAACTTGGAATGATAAAATAGTAAGATATAGATCTATTTAGGCATTCAGTTTAACATTGTCACACTTCAGTCATCTTTCCAACAAACATTTCAATAAAAGCTCAAAATAGTACATATAGGGGATACAATAATGTGAAGAACTACCAAAGATAATATAATACATAGTAGAAAAAAAGGGAGGAAAGAATACTAATAAATGAAATGACAGCAAAAGCAATGTTATTTGATGTAATAATTAGTTATTAGATAAAGTAGCAATATCCTAATCTAGCAAACCACTATCTATAATGAAGTCATAATAGTTATTAGGTTCAAGATCATAAAGCTGTGATTTGGATTCCTATATCAGAAAACATGTGTCCTTGAGCAAGGCACTCCATTTCAAGTCACTCCAGCCTTTTCTCTCTCAATCTGTCACATTCGATGCTCAGCTAAATCATGGGTGGGAAAACTGAAAGGGTGAAAAAGTCTGCTCCCAAATACACAGACACCAGCTGATGAAAGCATTATACACGTTACCAAGTCATACTACCAAGTAATAACAATTAGTTAACCATACAGGACTGCTTCACCGAGGCCAAGTAAAGTTACACAACAATTACTTGGAGCAACACAAAATTATGCAGTGGTTTTCCAAAACAAAAGCAAAATGAGAGTATAAAGTATCGAAGTAGTATGAAGTAGTTTAGCTTTTGTTGCTATAAAGGTCAGATAATGTGACACAGTCTGAACATTTCATGTAACCTTAATGTATAGTGTTACCATTAGAGAACACATCATTTGTAGGGAGAAAGGAAATGCGTGCACATACATACACACATGTGAAAGCAATAGAAATCAACCTGAAGTTGTCAGACAAGTGTTGTTTCTCCATTTGTTAATCCAGTTTCACTACTGAAAACTGTAGTATTTCATGGATTGATTGATCAATAATTCCAATATATCAATCAGTAAATTTGTGTCATATCATATCATATATGACATATACCAAGTGAAATGCTGCATTCCTCATACAGAGTTGCAAACTGTTCCACAAATATAGTACTGTGTTCTAATACAAGACAGATTCAAGTAGTATATGGTACAAAGAGAATAACATGATCATTGATTTTCCTTTTATAATTAATCTCCTAACCTGCTATTAAATAATAGACAAATCTCCCTATAGCACTTATGAAGGTCACATTTACAGAAACAGGAGAGACATTACCCATGACCATTACTGATGTACCAAGAATACTGGGCTGTCAGTGGGGACATATGTAGATCAGAGAGTGAAAAAATAAAAACACGGATGGGAAGGGAATTCAAAAAGGTTGTAGTTTTAGGAAGGGAATTAAGTTTTCTGGTAGGGTTTAAGTAGAAAGATAGTGTGGGTTGCCAGGGTCCTGTGGTGTATTCATTCTACAAAGCTCTGACTAGGCTTGGAGTTACTCAAACAGCAAAGAGGAGGGCTATAAATTCCATCACTGAAGCTGCAGGGAAAGTCACTAAGTGGCTTTGGATAAAGTGAACAGAACAGTGGTTTGTTGCTACTGGAATGCAAGCCAGGACTTTGATCAACCCCAGATAGGTTAACTGGGGAGGGGATCTGATGCTGAAAGGCCTAAAACCTCACTGATACACCAGAAACATCACAAATGATACATTCCACAGCATCTGTGAGCTATATCTTGAAACCCAAATTAAGAGTGGCTGGTGGACGAATAAAAGGGTAGACTGGAATGTCTTCATGTATATAGCAGCACCATTCCAGTACTTAAGTGTCATTGAGCACTGTGTAAACAGCCAGCTATTTATGAGAGTGTAAGTATTACCTAACTAAAAAAAAAAAAAAAAAATTACTTAAGCTTCAAACACTTCTCACGAGGACTTTTTCATATTCTGGAATTAGAATAAAACTGATTTTTTTTTTCTCTATAGAAAACCTAAGTATATTTGAAAGTGCAACTGGAAAAAGTAGGTGAGAATAGATGCTGACAGAACTGTGATACCAGTCTTTGATGATACAACAGTGGAAACACCAACAATAATGATTTCTAAAAGTGCTACAAGTTGTTGATTGAACTGAGCCTTAGTACATTATTGCCACTTATCATCCTTGATGGGGTAGATGAACTTGGAATACAAAGAAATATGACAAATTGTTTTATCTGGCACCTGACCAATTCTACCCATATGGTACATGTAAAGTGGCAAGGTGGCAGAATTGACACACCCTGCAAAATGCACAAATTCTGAGTGCAAATTCCAATGAGGTTAGCTTTGACTTTCACAAGTATTAGTTGATACCACTATAGCTAGTCCCAGCCTTCATATTAATTAATTTTGAAGGAAATAAATGAATATCGTAAATAACTTTGTCATTGTTAAGCTGGTGTTCAGAACATAAATTAACAAGAAGTTTTGTTGGAAACTTTGAATTTAGACAATTTTAAAACAGAAAATTTTGTACCATAAAATGAGAGGGTGATCTTGGGTGGGTTGATATCAAAAGGGTTACTCTTCAGTAGTGTACAGAGACAAAAGTCAATTATATTTACTCTTTAGTACACAATTCCTCTAAGACGAGAAAATTTAGAACTTTTTCTTTCAGTACTCATGTAATTGAAACTCAGAGGGCCTTGGAAAAATTCCAGCCAGTCTATTTCTGTTAATGCAATATAAAGGACGGATCTAAATATTTGGTGAAGCAACTTGTAGAGCTTACATGGAAGTTATGCCAATGTTTCAAGAGTAGAGAACTATTTCACACCCGCCAAGTCAAATTTGATAGTCAGGCAGATGGCAGTGAGCTGGCAGAATCATTAGCACATTGGGCAAAATGCTTAGTGGTATTTCATACATCTTTATGTTCTGAGTTAAAAATTCCACTGAAGTTGACTTTCCCTTTCATCCTCTCGGGATTGATAAAATAAATATCTGTTGAGTACTGGAGTTGATGTAATTTAAAAATCCATATTTGTTAGTCGGTCATGTTTCAGCAGAAATGCATTAACCCTTTAGCATTTAAACTGGCTATATCCAACCAAAATATTTTACCTGTTTAATGACCAAACTGGCCACACCAACCCTACAATATCATGTTAAAAATTAAGTTACCTCTTCAAAATCTCAAAGTTACAACATAATTGCATGACTAGCAATGCATCCCGGCATTGCCCAGGTGTTATGACCTACAACCACATTGTATTATTTGTTCCTTTCTTATGAGCAGAATTGGCACAGTTGATTTATGGAGAACTAGATTACTAGTGTAATTGAAATTATTGTTTGTTTGAAAGTATGAGTGGGAGGGGGGTACAATTTGCATGAAAGTGCTTTCTGTTTTTAAGAAGGATCATAAACTATTGTATAGTTTGATTGTATAAGAGTGGGTTAATACGATTTTGCCCAGAGACCATGTTTACAAAATTTTAATTTCCACCTGTCCCCACGGCAATTTCTTAATTTTTAACTTTTTCTTTTTTTTTTTTTTATCCACATAGAAAAATAGAGATTACGAATCTGGGAAATGTTTTTTTTTTTCAAGTTTAATTTTTCTTAAAGAAACACTATATGCCCCTTCCCCCACTTTGCCCACCCATTACCTATCCGCTTTCAAAAAGTTAAAACCTCCTAATGTTTCATACATGCATAGAATTGTAAAAAATGTAAAAAATATCAGACCACCACCAGAAAATCTGACATGCTAGAAACAACAGGTAAATGACATTATTTCTGCTTTCTAAAAAGCAAAAAGTGAAACATAGGGAGTTTGTAGCTGTTTGAAAGCGGTGAGGTGATAGGAGGATGTTTGGGAAGGAGATTTTAGTGTTTCTTTAAGAAAAAAGGAAGAAGAAAATTCTTAAAGATTCATCTGCTTTTTACTCTCTGGATTACCAAGAAAAAAAAATTTAGAAAAAAGTAAAAATGAAGAATTTGGGATGGTGAGGGAGAAATTAAAATACTGAGAACGTGTTTATTGAGCAAAATTCTAATCTCCTGTATTGAAAACATAGGAATCAGAAAGAATTTAGGAAAAACATAAGGTGGGAGCGCAAATGTCACCTTGAACATGCTAGAAACAGGTAAAGGACAGGATTTCTTGGAAACACAAACACAAATTACACAATAGGAAAAGGTATTTTCAGTTGGATTTGAGTTGTAATTTTGTGTGTATACAGCAAGAAATAATTCATACAGAAGTTTTAACTACAGAGAGAGAGAGAGAGAGACAGACAGATAGACAGACAGACAGACAGACAGTGTGTGTGTGTGTGTGTGTGTGTGCACCAAAGGAAGTTATTTCATGGCATTCTTTCATTTGAAGCAGCAAAGTTGTCAACTCAATCATATGGGATCATATGATTGTTTATTAATTTCCGTAAGATTTTTTTTAATTTGTTTATGCTTTGAAGAAAGCAGAAATTGAAAGAGAAACAAAGTGGAAAGGCGACATTTGCTTTGAAGTGAGAGATATCTGTACATGTATATGAAATTGACATATGTATGTGAGAGAAAGTGAGTGAAGGTGTGATTTATGTATTTTTTTGCATGTATGACTAAGTGGCACTCACTCGCTCTCACACACACATTACCTTTCATATACACATACATAAATACATATGCATACATCTTTTTGTATGTGAGCGTGTGTGCATGTGAGAGAGAAAGAGTGAGTGACAGTATTTCCTCATAGCATGTAGAGAAATGGATGTCTTTTAGTGAAATTTGTTTTGGTTGTGGCTTATTTTAATACAATATTTATGTGTACATTTTCATAAATGTTTGTCTAAGTAGAAATCTATTCATGCATGAAATAGTGGACGTAAGTGAAACATTAGAAGCAAATTGAAATATTGCCTGAAACTGACCTCAAAATTGTTTGACTCGACCTCATTTCAAGTTATTTTAGGAGTAAAAAGGAGTTGTGCCAAAAACAGTTTATTTGGCAGCCTTTATATTGGGTCATTCCATAAATAATGGAGTTTTTTTATACTTTTATTTTTCAAAATTAATATAAACAAAGTTCTTTTTTAATCTAAAATATACTCTCCATTTTCTACAACGCTCTTCCATCTATCTCGTAGACTTGCAAAGCCCCTCTCCCAAAATTCACTTGTCCATGACAAAAAATACTCCTCCACTACTGTTCTGATGTCTACAGAATTCATATTTTTTATGTCCAAATGATTGTGAAGGCTGTGGAATAAATGATAATCAGATGGGGCAATGTCAGGCAAATATGGTAGGTGGGGGGCATCATTTCCCATTCAAACTGCTCCAACCTTTGAAATGTTGTCCTTGCTGTATGTGGCTGAGCATTATCCTGGTGGAAGAACACTTTTCGTCTTTAAAGGAAAAATGGCCGCTGACTTGAATGAATGGTTGAATGACCAAATCCAAGTTTCTCTGCTATTCTTCAACAGCTATATGGAATTTTGTTCCACCAGGGTTTGCAAGATGTCGTCATCAAGCTTTACAGATCTTCCAGGACAAGGCTCATTTTCTAGGCTGTAGTTTCTGGTTCAGAATTTCTGGAACCACAGTTGAGACTGGTTTACACTTTTTGTCTGATCTTCATATACTGCATTAATATTCCTCGCACTTTCCGTTGTGCTGTTACCTTTATTGAACTCATAAAGCAAAATATGCTGAATATGCTTCTTTGTCACTTCTATTATAGCTTTGAAACAAATTAAAATCAAACTGTACTCTTCAAAACTTGCAATAAGAATGAAGACAGAGTACTACTACCTGCTTTTATAGCAAGTTAATGCTGGTAGTTTATCCTGTCCCCCTCCAACTTTTAGTTCATGCAATTGAAAAAAACCATATTACTTATGAGATGACCCAATATATAGACAGATGATAAGCAGCTTTCTTTATTGTAGTATAGATGTGACTAATTCACAGAAACATTACTTTCATTATTCACACATTATCACTCTCATGATGCAACACTTACTAATTTTGGTTCAAACTGAAAGCATGAAACTATCTTCACTTTCTAATGAAACCTGGTCATTGTAGAGCAGTGTCTTTCAAATAACTAAAGCTGGCTGCTAAGGTAACATAGAAAATATATGAACGAACATAAAAGTTTATTTGGTAGTCGAAAGACTACTAAATTTTTTGATACCCCATATGTCAAAATTGGCAACTCAGTTTCCGAATGCATAAAGAACACACACACACACACACAGACACACACATACAAATTTTCTTTTATATACATAGATTAATATAAAACAGCAAGAATACATAAGCATTACTTTTGACAGAATAATATGAGTGCTAAAGGGTTAAATATAGTTCTAACACATGCACACTATTACTTTGTAGAACCTCCTGCAATAATTCAATTACTGACAAATATTACCATCACAAAAATGGTTCCTAGGAAATATAGAAAAATATTTGATAGAAGTAATAATGGTATGAACAAAGAGATATGCAGATCCTAGATATTTTGTCTTTTTTTAATGAAAAAGCCTCAATCAAGTGAGAAGCCACTCAGTGTAAGGGATTATGAAGGAGAAATTAAGAGGAAAGGAATAAAATTTAGATTTGAAAGAGTTGCAGTCATAAGGAGGAGGAATACAATGAGATGGAAAGAAGTTCCAAAGTCTGGCAGTTCAAGGAAAAAAGCTACAATCGTAGAAAGACTTCCTTATTTGTGGAAGCACTACTGAATTTGGATGAAGACACTGAGTTTCAAGATGGGACTAAGTGATCTGGAACTAAGAGAAAAAGTTCATTAGAGCAATTCCTGTGCAATAATGATAGAAAAGATTAAGATTGGCAGCTTCATGTTGATGTGACAAGGGTTGCAGAATGGAAGCAAGAGAGGGACCAATCAAATTAGAGACTTACTTCTGAACCCAGTCGGGGAAATCCAAGAAACAAGATAATGGACCTGCCCAAATGAGAATTGCATTCCATACAAGAACAAATTGAGGACTTCTAAAAATAGAAAATGGCCTTGGATGTGAAGTAGTCCTTTGACCTATACAATGACTCAAGCCTACAGAAAGCAGACCTGTGTAAGAGCCCCAACAAAGATCTGTTAAGAAATTACAACCAAGCAGTTTCAAAGAAGCCCTTTGCTCAAGTGGTCTGACTGTTTCACCATGTGATATTTCAGACCTATAACTCAGGTAAATGGGAGGCAGAAAGGGATCCTGCTTCTTATTGGAAGACAGGAGTTTGGTTTTGTCAGGACTGAAAGTTACTAGCCACTTCCCACTCTATTTCTTAGTGTACAGATCCACCTCATAAAGACTGAAATCGCCTTTCATAGAATGCTTCTAACATTTAGTATTAGTCAAAGAATTAGTCTTAATGACTTGGGAGATGGGGCTTGCTTCTTTCTTTTTTTCCTTTGGCTGCGAAACAATATTAACAGTGACATAACACTGATCTCAAATTTTGGCACAAGGCCAGCAAATTCAGGGAAGGGGTAAGTCAATTACATCAACCCCAGTGCACATCTGGTACTTATTTTATTGACACCAAAAGGATGAAAGGCAGTTCACCATTGCAAAATTTGAACTCAGAATGTAAAGCTTGATGAAATGCTGCAAAGCATTTTGCCCAGCATGCTAATAATTCCGCCAGCTCGCCGCCTCAGTGACATAACTAATATTAAAATGCCATGAGGGAAACAATCAAATAAACAGAAAGAAATATAATTTTCGCCATTAGAAAATAGCCACATTTTACAAAAATATTAAAAAGGACGTGTATAATTATATATAACAAAATGTCTAGGGAAAAAAAAAAAAAAAAAACATGGGAGACGGGATTAAAATCTCTTGTAAACTTTGTCATACAAACATTGAGTATAAAATCTGATGTAGCAGCAGATATTAACTTGCTGTGTTCACTACATCTCATTAAAGAAGATAGTGGGGGTTTAAAAAAAAAAGAAAAATCAATTCCCTCAAACCAATGATACTAGACGCGCTGAATAATGGATTTTGATCATTGCATAGAATTCTATTGAAAGTTTCTTTCCCCATAGACAGACAATTAAAAACCACAAGATTATTTTCTACTTTTGCTACTCTTAATATCTAGGTATTTTAACAAGCTAAAATCATTTTGTGTTTTTTTTGGGGTTTTTTTTTTTTTTTTTCAGTTTTGATGTTAACCCTTTTGTTACCATATTTCTGTTGAAATACACTGCCTTTGCTTCAATCAATTTTTGACCTAGTAAAGAATTTATCAAAATACTTTAGTCCTTTTTAAGTTGGTATTCTGAAAATAAATTAACATGAAATTTTGATGGAAACTTTTAATTTAGATCGCTTTCAAACTAGAAATTTGTATCATAGAACCAGGGGTAGACTCAGGCATGTTGATATCAAAAGGATTAAGGACCCTCATACAAGATAGTTACAACAAAAAAATGTAATTCAATCATACTAAAAAAATATTTATGCATGGTGTCTGATTTATCAAGGACATAATGAAAATGAAAACAGACAACAATTGTTTAACTGTAATAGGCATTAGTAGTAGAAGTGAAAGGGCTGTGACATCTTTAGCTGTCAGCAAGTGCATCACTACTTCTGTTACAGTATTTAGTAATTTTTCAGTTCACTTGTTTTCTTTTACTATACTGTAATGCCAAGAAGTTCCAATATCTAATTGTGGAGGGTGTAGGCCAGTGGTTCTCAACTGGGGTTCATATACATACAATATCATTTAGTGTCCACTTTTCCATGTTGGCATGAGTTGGACAATTCAACAAGAACAGATGAGTCAGAGTACTGCACCAGATTCTTATGTCCGATCTGGCATGGTTTCTACGGCTAGATGCCCTTCCTAATACCAACCATTTAACAGTGCACTAGGAACGTTTTACATGGCACCAGCACTAGTGGGGTCATCAAGTACCCACAAATAAGGCTACTCAACTGAATGGGATACAGAATGGAGGGATACAAATTTATGATAGAGGGGCAAGGAGCAGGTGATTTGCTGAAGAGGTGAATATATGGCTTAACCACATGGAAAAGAGAGATGGGGGTGGGGAAGAAAGACATGCAAAGTCCAGGTACAAGGTGCATATGAAACAGAACAGGATAAAAGAGCAGAAAAGGTGGATGTGTGTGTGTATGAGCCCTTGTTTTGACAAACTTTACAACATGACATGCTGTTTATAAATAAGCATTACCATCATACAAGCGATGTTTGTCTCTCGTCTTCCACGATGAACATGTCTAGTCATGAGGAAATATTACCTTATTTGGAAACAGGAGAAGACTGACGATAAGAAGGCCATCCAACTGTAGAGAATTTGTTTGAATGAATTCTAAGAGACCCATGCAAGCATGGAAAAGAGGGCATTAAAATAATGGTGGTGATGATGACTGAATTGGAGCAAAGTCCATGACCTAACAGCCAAGATGTCAAACCACTAGGTTATAAGTATCCTAGTTGAAGTATTTAGACAAATGTCTGTCTACATCTGCATGGCTCTGTTTCCAAAGGTTGTGGTTTGATGAAACTTACCGACTTAACCTTTAGTATAGCCCAAGATTCAGATACACAGAACTGAAATAATATTGCTATATTTATAGCCCTTCTCAATAATATTAGTGATAGAAATGAATTGGCTTCAACCAAACAATGAATTACAGAAATTAACTCTTAAAGTTAACCTTGCTGTATGCCAACTATTAACCTTAATCTTACTGTATGTCAAGTATTTAAGTTGAAAAGAAAATACTAAAATTTACTTTATAAAGAAAAAAATAGTTTTACTTAGAAGGCATCAAAATGACTTGTAATTCTGTAAACTTCCTACTTTAAGCAAACTGAAATTATTCTGTCTGACAAAATATATTAGATATTGTACCAAATGAAAACTGCAAAAGGACTGGATAGGTTTGTATTTCAGCATTGCAATCTTATCTCCATTAAATTCAAGGCTCTCAGGTTTGTTCTGATAGCATCTTAACAGTTTTAGTCTACTGTAGGTATCGTTTAAAGCTAACTTATAATAAACTAACACCAGTTTGCTAGCATCATCTATTTATATTGAAACCTATGCAGTTACCTCACCCGTAGACATCAGCCAAGACTTAACATCCAGTTATTTCTTCAAGACAGGTGTATATCAATAAGATCATGTTCACACTTGTCTCAGCAATTACTTCAAATCCTCTATATTCACAGAATCAAGCCTAAGTCAGTAGAACACAAGCTAACATTGATTTTTCATTATCTTCAGTCATTTTACCTTGTTCAGACCATAAGAATGGGAAAAATAGCAGTAAGAGACTATAATGAGGTAGCTTGGTAATTAGCAGCCTACTGTATATTTTAGGATAATATACATGTGGTCCTTAAACTTACATAGTGGTGAATTCCTGTTGGTATATTTAAGGGCCTCGATATCTCTAGTCTACTGATTCCATAAGAGAAAAACTATCTTCTTCATTTATAAATCTTTCAACTAAGTCCTCTTGTAGAACAAATCCTTCATATATAATAATAATGTTAGAATATGATCAAATTCTAGGCCTTATGACAGCATGATCAATCAAATAGGGATTTTTCTATAACCAAAACAACAGAATTCTGGTTTACACTGAACTGCGATTATCAGATTTTTGAGTTTAAACTTGTCCAACTTTATTTTTGTCACATAATCCATCAAATATTTGTAGATAGTGAAGTACAGGTAATAAACTGATAGCCCAAGAGCCTCTATATCACAAACTGCAAGAAATAGTGGCCAAATCTCCTTCAATTAACCCTACCATCTTAAAAGATAAAGGAAAAGCATTGATTCATTATGCCTAGACAAAAAAAAAAAAAAAAAAAAAAAAAAAAAAA
>JAOPJW010000002.1:16961954-16979852 GCA_027122535.1 Octopus maya | reverse complement strand
CCAACACTAATTGTTCAGCCCAACCATCAAATGTACACCTGCTCCAAAGATTTAAGATACAACAAAATTAAGAAGGAATTATGCAGTAAAATACAACCACTACAGTCAACATCTCACAGCAATACACTGCTATTTTTATAATCAACAATTAATTAGCTCCACATTTCTTATTCAAGAACTATTTTTGGTGAATGGGTGTTAAAATTAAATATATCACATGCCAGTTCGAGAATGAAAATGCTGATTCAATTCATTTAATGTCCAAATTGTGCTTTTTGTTGTAGCTAATGATAAGACACACATACATAACTACTACCACCACTGTCATCAAGATCATTTTAATGCTAGTTCAGGCCAACAACTTGTAACACAAAACTTTAAATACATTATAATAATGGTTTTAGACATTTTCTAAATTGGTACTCTTCCTTTTCTATATTTAAGAATTAAAACCAGTGACAAGCTAGCATCAGTCTTGAATAACAAAGCAAAGATACAAAACTAAATCACAAAAATTAACTTGGTTAATACTCGGAATACAAACTATCTAGGTAATAGAGTTTCTCACAGGAGATGGAGACAGCCTCTAAATCTAATGAATATTGCGAGGACTGAAAAGAAGGAAAATTACCATGTTTAATATAGTAAAATTAAGATGGTTGTAGCTGTAAACTATTAAATACATCCAATAACAGGGCATGGGTTGCTACATAAGTTCAGGTATGGCTGTGTGGTAAGAAGCTTGCTTCACAATCACATGGTTCCGGGTTCAGTTCCACTGTGTGGCACCTTAAGCAAGTGTTTTCTATTACAGCCTCAGGTTAACCAAAGCTTTGTGAGTGGATTTGGTGGATGGAAACTGAAAAAGGTTCATTGTATGTGTGTGTGTGTGTTTTCGTCCCCCCCACTACCACATGACAACTGGTGTTGGTTTGTTTACACCTGGTAACTTAGCAGTCTGGCAAAAAGAGACCAATAGAATAAGTACTAAGCTTAAAAAATAAACTACTGAAGTTGATTCATTTGATACCACTATCAATAAAGAGGTGCAGTGGAAAGCAAAAAATTATCATGACTATTTTTGAAGGGGCCTAAAATTTGGCAGTTTGAGAACTCAATGAAAATATATAGTGACGGGTCTTGGGTCCTCACTAAGCATTTGCAACCCTTAACAACAACACTAAAGGGCAGGTGTAACTTATACGACAGAAGCTACAAAGTCTTCACTGGCTGAAAGAGAGAGAGAGAGTGTGTGTGCGTTGCATTCGTGTGCCAGTGAATGATCACCAATGAGTGATAGATAGGATATTGATTGATTGTTGTTACGTAATATTTTCATTCTTGTCACTATGTACACTAGTTCAGCATTCTATTCTGCCATAAGAATAGAGGATGGCATTAATTCTCGTACAATGACACAAATTCCAATTTCCCACAATGCTTTCTAAATATTTGTAGTTTATTTTTTTAATTTATTCATTTATCTCATAATCAGGATAGGAAGCAGTTAGGGTTCTAAAACTGGCATAAAGCAGGAGTTATCCATCCTTACATCAGACACCCAGCTTAAAAGCTGGCAAAATTCATAAAAGGACCTGAGGTCCCAGGTGATGATATTAGAATAGGCAACAGATTAATGTCTCGGTCTCATGGAAGCTATGGCAGGATTATAAGGGAAAGAACTGGAACAAATATCACAAGGCATCCAGTCCAAAGCTTTTAAATTTTCACAAATCCAATACTCTGAATCGGAAAATTTTTAAAGACCCTAAAAGGGCAAAAAGTAAAGTTGACCTAAGCTGGACTTGAATTTAGAGTGCAGACAATTGGAATAAATAGTATCCAATGCTCCAAAGACTGCCAATTTGCAGCCTCAGGAGTTGCTAGAATCACTTGTTTGAAATTTTTTAAGTAAAATTATTTTTGGTATCTGATCCCTCTCAAGTAATGCTAACTTTATGTTAAGTATATAATAGCTGTAAGTAAAAACAACTATAACAAGAACCTAAATAATTCATAATAAAAGTCACAGTTCTTTATAGAGAATTAAGCTTGGTTCTTTGATAGTGCTACTGACCTGAAGTATTCTCAACACTTCTTTTTTCTTCAACTGGTAATTGGAACTGTGACCACACTGGAACACCAAGTGTACAGGCTTGGTCATCCTCATTGATTTCAGTACTTACTTCAGCCTGGTATTTATTTTATCAAACTGCTAAGGAGCATAAACAACATCACCAGTTTTTAAGAAACAATCGCACAATAGACATTTGCACAGTTTCTGCCCAAAAATTCAACTCAAAATGCATTAGACAGTTGCCCTGTGTCATGAAACCCGAAACCACACAAACAACATGCCATTAATGTTCACTTTTTATATATGTTGAGATGGCTGGGATAGGCCATCATGGACTGTGTCAACCCTTCTTCACAGTTTGTTTTCTTAGACATGTTGTTGCACTCATACATTCTGTTCATGACACAGTTTCCACTGTTGGATGCCCTTTATATGTACTGGGTGTATTATTATTATTATTATTATTATTATTATTATCATCATGGCACTGGCATGAGGAGGTGTGTGGGCTGTCTTCAAAAAGACTACAGAATCCTTTCAATCCTACATTGTTTTGATTCATCTACAGACCATTTGTAAGTAAATGTTTTTCTCATATCAAAATATTTTTTACACATAGCCTCATGCTAATAACACATTTTGTTCAGAATCTACTTTATTAATGCCAACTGCCTATCCTTAGTATTTACTCTCAGCATGTGTATGATGTATATGTATATTTTTCACCCAAAATTAAACACTACCAAGAAAACTGATAGCCACATGCTCTCAACCAAAAATACCTTGTGGTATTTGTTTTGGCAAAGTTAGACATTTCCTTGTCACTTTCATCAAGGTAACAGCATTAAACCAATGAATCAAGCATTGGCAACCAACACAATCACTATTGTTCAGAAAATGCACAATACAAAATAAATTACCCCCACCCCTATCACCACCACAAAGACTACAGCTAGGTACACCAATGTCAGATAAAACTCAATATCTGCAAACAATTTCACTAATGACTAAATAAAGTACTAATTTCTATGGAGAGAATAATGACAGAGTGAATTAAATTCAGCATATAACCAATACTCTGACTGCAGAAGAATGAAATGCATCATTAATCAGAGTGGGATTTGATCTGGGAATGCTAAGGGATGGTTATAAAGCGCTATAAAACATTCCACTGCTCTATCATTCACCATTTATCTTTATTTATTAATACCAATATTCCAGTTTTGGTATTTTCCATTACAACCACTTACTGTGATAATCTGAAGCTACTGAGTTTAATGCCTGAATACAAAGACATGGAAGACATGCTTCATGTCTGACAGATGACTAATTGTTAATATAAAATTGGATATATTGAAAAATTATATCCTTTTTACTTGCTAAATCTGGCAGAAAGGGCAGTACCCATGGCTTTTACAGGCCTTCCAAGACCAATATGTTTGATATCATTAATGTAGTTCTTGAACCATTGTAATACAACAGCAGGAGCCAAGAGCAAGGAGATAATCCCAAAGAACTGACATTCTGGAAAGGAAAATCTGGGAGAAATGATTAGTGCAAAGCCTGGTGGCAGGAAACAAAGATAATGAGGATGAGAATTGAACTGGTCAAGGATGCTTGAGTAGGGCAGAATGCTCTGAGGAGCAGTGGTTATTAGAGAAACAATAGGAAAGGCAGAGAGTAAAGAAGAGGAATATGTTTGTGGGCCAAAGGCAACTTTATGAAACTAGTATAAAATATATTTCACTTGTTATAGCTGTAACAACATCAAATACAATCTGTATTATTTTTAACAATACTCAATGGTATCTTTTTTTTTTTATTTAGGAAAAGAAAATTTTTAGAAAGGGGGAGAAAGTAATAAAATATGGCTAATTACTTCTTATATAGAATTCTTTTCAATAAAGTTATTGATTTAATGTAGAGTCACTCATCGAACTTCCATACTAATCAAATATTAATCATCATAATAATCAACATCTCTGCTCTAATATTCTTGTTTTCTATGCTGACATAGGTCTGTACAAAACACACAAGAATACCATTCACATATTTGATCCGCTACTTTTGTCTAGTGTCTTCTAGGCTCTAACATCAGTCCCTGCAACTTTCTACCATCAACACATGCGACATTTTTATTTATCATTATTATTCAAAATATATTAACCACTTGCATTCTCTCAAGAGTCACTCTTACACTCATCAACCAATAGCTCTGATATGCACTCACTTTCCTAACTCACTCTTTTACTGGTTTTAGCTACTAGACTACAGCTGTAGTAGGGCACTGCCTTGAATTCTGTTAGTCAATCAAAATCAACCCCAGTATTTATCCTTTTGGTCTCTTTATGTTAGAAAAAATTTCCCCAAATTTAGTTTGTACAGAACTTGCTTAAGTACTGTCTTCATTAGCAAAGACTGCTCCAATAACAGCATACACTTTACTTTTCATGCATATACACACAACACTTTTTTAAATAAGCCAACAAAGGAATCTCAGTGTGGTCAGCCAACCTGCCAAATCACCTTCAAATGATTTGGTACTATTCTAAAGAAGGAAAGGACACATTGTATAACATAACCCTAAATAGCAGGAGAACGGTGAGATTGTCATAGCTGGAATACCTTTGATCACAGATTTGTTTGCTATCTATTTTACATTATAGTCCCTTATAAAGACCTTCACACTTATCCCTAATTACATGTCTAACGAAACCAGAAACCCAACAATGCAACAATCATGCTTTAATTCTTTTGTTGTTGTATTTCTGATGTGAAACTCACCTCTTTATCACCACAAAAACAAGAAGTTTGTATCAAGAGAACCGGGGGCAGTTTCAGGCAGATCAGTTAAAAAAAAAAAAAAAAAAAGGGAGTGGGGCTTAAACAAAAAACCCTTTCTGGTATAACTAAATTTACAATAACTGTGTACTCACAGAGTTCAACAACAACATCAAGTTCTGATATTTCTGTAGAGTTATGGATTCTTTCATGCTATTGGCCCCAGAAGGTTCTTCTTACCAATACAGATCAATAAAAATAGATCGAGGCAGAAATCAACAAATCTTACAAACTACACACAGTAATGCAGGCCACCAGCACAAAAGTAGTTGGCAGGCCGAATACAGTTTTATGGTGAATGTGGGAATGTATTTTGGAAGAAAACCAAGAAGTAAACAAGCACAAATTATTGTTAAGGGAGAAAAACACACTTTCTCTCCAACCTACCATACTCCTCATCCTTTCCCCTGGTCATGATACATAAAAAAAAAATTAAAAAAAAAAAAAAACACCAAGGAAATGGAATATGGAAAGTTCATATTCATTTTAAAATGTACTATAGTTCATAATTAATGCGTTCCTATCAAAATAATTATGCATCTGTTCAATTCCACTGACCCTCGATATCTCAGCCCAAGCTCAATTTTTCTAACCTCATTACTATTTTGAGAGTCATATGTGATTCCTCTATCACATTGCCAATGATACATATGGGAGCTATGTGTGACTCAAATGCCATGTATCTCAAGTTTTCATCAGGCATGCTTCCTTTAAAAACAGGAAAACGAAAGGAAATCCATATATTACTTTTAGTTTTAATTACATAGGGGAGAAAAAAACATGGCAAGTAAAAAGTAAATTCATCCTATTTTCCTTGGACATTAAAGTGGTTGGTTAAGGTTAGGGTTAGGGTTAGGGTTAGGGTGAAAATATGTTGATAATTTAAAGCAAAATCAAGAAATATAATTCATCACTTTGATATTGTGTTATAATAAGGTTCACATTCTTAGACTTAAATCCTACATTCAAAGTTTAAACTCACAATTGGATGGTCCATAATGGTATCCAAAAAGCATGAAAGGTACAAGATCCATTAACCCTGATGTTACATACTTCTGTTGAAATACACAGCTTTTGTTTCAATTAATTTTGAAATTTGGTAACCTAACTCATTATAAAGCTGAACATAAATTAACAAGAAATTTTGATAGGTTTTAATTTAGATAATTTTAATACAGAAACCTTATATCATAGAACCATGGGTGATCACAAGTGGGTTAACATTAAAAGAGAATGCAACTGCTAGAATTCCTAGAGTCCCTATCCCAAGTTGCTACTTGATAACAAGTAGTTTCTGGTGAGACCAGCTATTGTAACAACAGTAAATAAAAATCTAAGAGAAAACCTAGATAACTGATAAAGAGGTCATTGCTTTGTAGCCAGTTTAACCCATTAATGCATAGTGTCCAGGAAAATGGACACAACTAGTTTCGTACATGTGTGTAGTTGGTTCGTTTGTACACAGCGCCTGTTCACTCATAGAGCAACAGTTTAGAGACAGACTATACCAAAAATAAGCTCAATAGGTAGTTCACTTAACAAATAATAGTAATTTTTCCTGCATTCATTTTTCTGGATGCTATGCATTAATGGGTTAATATGTCCTGATTTCAAAAGGACAATATCAAAAATCTTGTTAACAAAAATAGAAATTCTTAAGACAAAATTGAAGATTTCATGATTAGGAGTTTACAAAACAATTTGGTAAATGGTTTTGTATCTTTTGTTCCTGTCATATTTCTTTCAATCTTTAACAAACTAAGCATCATTTCGTTCATTAATAGTACTCGAAAATCAATAACAATATTTCACTCATTAATCAAGCTCAAAAATAAATACCACAGTACATCCTATAAGAGACTTTATCAAGACAAAAACTACAATATCTTGTTTATAAATAGTGTGTATACATTAAGTATGATACCTAGATGGCTATATTAATTTAATACAGCTCCTATTGCATACACTGCATTGTTTATTCAGCCTAGTGGCTACTTGCAACATCAATGCATATATTTATTCACTGTTTCATACATCAGAGAAAACAAATTTCATCTAAGCATGAGGTTGGCTGAGTACACATTGACAAGGTCCAAGAAGGCCAAAATACATCATATTCTCACAAGCTGCTGCTGGTACAATTTTTCATCTTCCTACAATACATATGGTTTATATTTAAAACAATACATCTACAAGAGATTTTATTGGATGCAAGCCACAGTATCTTGCCAGTCAATGGTGTATGTATGTTAAGCATGGTACATAGATGGGTATTTAAATGTATATGTATATATACACAAGCTTTAGCTACCATAGATTGACTAGGAGATAACCTGATAATACCCGATAGTGTCAACTAGCTGCTAATATAGAACAGAAAATGAATATGAAAATATAAAAATGTTATTGACAGTATTTAGTATGTCGGTTTTAGTGAGTTGGTGATGACTCACAGCTAAAAAGAATGCTTATAATAAAGAAAAAAAGACCTGAAATACTGATATTACTTATTAATAACTAAAAAGACAACAGAATTTACTAAAAACAAAGGCTACCTGCTAGATTCATAACTCATCAGCACCTGTCTAACATATGATTAATTTTCACAAGATTCAAGAATATTCAAGCATTTTCTTATTGCTGTTACTATTCCTATAGCTACTACTATTAAAGTGCTGCTTTTTGATTTTTATTTTCCTTTTTTTTTTCCTTTCCGTAAGCAGAAAAAAAAAGCCAACAACATACACATTATCACTTATGAATTAACCAAATAGATTAGTTATTTAGTAAGATCTGAGAACAAAAAATGGTGCAGTCCAACAAAAAAAAAAAAAAAAAAAAAAAAAAAAAAAGACAGATTAGAATAAGAACAGTGAAGAATGAAAACAATAAAGAGAGTTGTATGGCGAAAATAGAACAGAGGGAGACACAAAACATCCATTATTCATAAGTTTTACAATATAAGAATCGAATATCAACATTAAAAAAAGTCTGCAAAACAAAGGAAAAGCCTTATAGCTGCATGGTTAAAAACTTTGCTTCCCAACCAGAAATTTGTGGATTCAGTTCCAATGCACAGCACCTTCGCAACTGTTTCCTCTAGAGCCAATGGCTTGACCAAAGCCTTGTAAGGAAAATTTGCACATTGTATGTGCATATATATGCAGGTCTGTGTGTTTGTCTACAATTGTGCTAAATGACAGCTGTGGATTACGAGTGGTTGTGTAGTCGCTCATCCTGTCAATAAATTGTTTGCTTGCTTGCTTGAAGACATATGTAAAATAAGAACTCTTTCACTTGAAAAACAAGGATTATCAAGGATTAAAGCATCTAGCTTTAAAAAATGTCCTCAATATATTCATGTAGCTCAAGTTAGCATAGAAAAACATGTAATAACCAATGGAAATAAAAATATGCATATATATCAAACACCATTTGATAGATGATGGTTTACGTTTGTAACTAAATCAGTTTAATAAAAGGACACCAAATAAAGATCTGAAGAATAAACTAGAACATCATAGAGAGAAGACAGACAAGTTAAAAAAGAGTTTAGTTAAAAATGTGATCTTTCCTTTCAGGTAATTCTAGAATGAGAAAGAAAAAAAGAGAAAATGCCTTGTCATTGCATTTATTTCAAAAGATCTCAGGAAAATATTGGACAGTCTAAGTCAATAGGGTCCTGGAAGACAGAGACAAACAGAATGAAGTGAATAAGGGCAAATCATGATTAACTATACTAGGGTGTGGGTACAAAAACTGATAAGATAGAAACTTATCTTTTTTACTTCCTGAATAGAACAAGACATGAGAAGGAATGCCTGCATTTTTTATATTTATCTCAGTCACTTCAGTATATGATAATGGGTGCCAAATAGAAATATAGTTAATGTAGCTTTGCTTGTCCAAGCATATAACACCATGTCTAAAAAAATGTTCCTATTTGATTCAAGTTTCATAAGGGTCACTACTTTAGACTACACAGTTATAACATCATCAGTTAACCAGCTGCGGCTGTCAGGAAGTCATTAACAGCTCTGACCAAACCTGTGGATAGAATTTCAGTGTTTTGTCCAGGATGTCCTCACAACCCTCCAGCTGGCAGGACATTGTAATTCCTGTTCTATCAGATAAACTCAAAACTGATAAGCCCAGTAGTGCTCCCACATTAATGGTTTCTACCATCAACCTATCTAGTAATAGACAATTATTTGTAACTCATCAGGACAAGTTAGGTGCAGGTTGTTAATAAAATTTATGAACAGACCAGGGTAACAGATTGGCAACAACATAAACTTAACAACAGTGAGATACAAAATAACTGCCCTCAGTCAGTTTTCTCTCTAAAATCATTGTATTACTTTCAAAATTAAAATCAACAAATTGCAGCCAATTTTTCTCAGTTTTCTAATAGTGATTCACTTTAATTCAGAATTACAATTGGACAAACCCCAAACCCAAATTCTAGTTCGAAGGCATATTAGGAATCATTTCTGAAGTTAAATATTTAATCGTTTTCACATCCCTTTTTCTTCACTATGATGAGTTAGACAAGACTTTATTGTAATGGATTTTCTAAATGAAACTATAGTTTCTAAATGAAACTATAGTTGTCTTTCAAGTTAGTTTATTTTCCCATTCCACCAGTCTACTAAACTACATAGCTCTGGTTCACTGAAGAAAATAAATAATGTCACTATCTTTTTGCTCAGGCGGTCCTAAATGATGAAATGTTGAAGTAACATTTACATAGGCATGCATACACACACACACACACACGCAATATGAAAGGCTTCCTTGCAATTTGTCTACTAAATGCACTCATAAGGCATTGGTTGGCTATAATAGGAAACATTTGGCCAAGGTACCACAGAGGGGACTGAATGAGAAACCACTTGACTACAGAGCAAACATCTTCACAACACAGACATGCCAGTGCCTAATCTGACTAAAGAACAGGCACCAGGTTTTGATGCATGTTACTTCAAATAGTGTCCTATTCACTCAGATTAAAAAAAAGAGGAGCTAAAAGGAACTGTTGACAATGTACATAGTAAAAGTTACAAATTGGAGGTCATGAGTTTGGATAAGGTCACATGTCTTGAATATAAGTGGAATATGACTGTCCTTGAGAAAATTTTTCTCATGCAAAAGGTCAGTTCCTGAAACAAACTATTTGTTTCAATGCTATGCAAACTTACCCAAATGCCTAGTCCATCAAAAATTTATCCACTTAGTCATTTATCCACTTAGTAATCCAGAAACCTTACTCTAAGTAGCAACCATAATATCTATAAAAATATTTGGTTTATTATAATTTTAGTTATTATTTATCATATTCACTATAGGTGTAGGTATGGTTTTGTGATTAAGTTTACACTTCCCAACTATATGACATTTTGGACAGGAGTCTTCTACTAAAGACACTGGCCAACCAAAGCTTTGTGAGGGGATTTGGTGGACAGAAACTGAAAGAAACACATCATGTATGTGTGTGTGTGTCTTCATCTTATCTTCAAATCATGTAACAGTTGTAAATGATTGTCACTATCATTCATTTCCAATATTCTATGAGAACATGCCTGGCCATGGTGAAATATTACCTTGCTTGAAAACAGATCAAGACTAGTGACAGCAAAGGCTGGTTACAGAAAATCTGCCTCAAGTTTCATCTAACTCTTGAAAGCATGCAAAAATAGATGTTAAAACAATGATTATGATGATCTGTTGTTTACATTTAAACAATGCTTGGCTCAAAATGTACAACTTCAACTGCAACAAGATTGTTCTGAGAATATAGAACAATCTCAGTGAAACTGTAGACTAACAAAGTTCTAGGTGATGTAATTATCAGATATTAGCACTTATTTTTGGCTGCCAAGCTTTATAAAACTGAAACTTTGGCAAAACCATAAACTTCAATGAGGAAATTGGCTTGGCAAATAACATCAAAAACTTCATAATATTGTCATAGTATTTGCTTTTTGTTCATCAGAGAATTAGTCATAACCAACAAAGAAGAGATAGAATGACTTCAAAAGATGTGTTGTTAGACAGCATTTGGAAGAACATCTATCAGTGAAAACATCTGCTACAATGATCCATATACAAACATCACAAATATTGTCTCTTTTATCCTAATAGGAAATAATAGATGAATGAAAATAATACATAAAACATCTATGTAATATTAAAAACGAAGTAATTATCTGAGGGAAATGAAAACAGAAACAGTTTTGTAACAGCAAATATGAAACCCAATGACAGACCAGGTGATAATTATATACAACAATAATTATACACACAATTCCATTTAACATCCATTTGTCCATCCAGCAAAGGTTTGGATGAGAGTTGAGGTGAGATGCTCTTACTCTCACCAACCCTTACCTGTTATACAAATAAACAATTTCCTTTATTCTACAGGTCTTAAAAAGACACCGACCAGTCAACAAGAAGTGTAGACATCCTCACCACTCAAATGGTGACAAGTAAAACATGAGCATTCACACACGCATGCACACATTAAGGACTCTCAGCAGGTTCTGCCAACTAAATTCAATCACAAAACATTTGTTGGCCCAGGGCTATAACAGAAGAAACTTAAGGTGCCCCACGACAGGACTGAACCTGAAACAATGTAATTGTGAAGCAAACTTCTTAACAACACAGCCACATCTGTGCCTATCCATAAAAATAATAATAAAAGACTAAATATATTTATGGAGTTATTTCTTGTCACAAATATAGAACAGATGCCTATGTGAAACATTAATAAAATGTTTGATCCTACTGTCACTAAATTATATGGGAAACAAATGAGATACTTCTGGAAACTGAACTGTCTTCAATTGAACAATAAAATATTTATATGTGATTTTTCACTCCTCTCTGAAGTAACCATTCATAGTGACATCAATGTTCACAACTCTTGGGTCTCACCCTCTTTCCACACCGACACTGCTGGTAAGGAAACCAATTATTCCACAATCCTTCATTCCCTACAACTGTTAGTTTCACCCCAACTTGACAATGACACCCCTAAAACCATTCATCTCTTACCTCCCAACTCAACCTCTATCTCTCACACTGACTTGTTCCCAACCACCATATACCCACATAGTATATAACCCCAATGTGCTTTTAAACCTGCTAATTGATCAGAACTCTACCCGTTCTATACCAGTGCACGTTTTCCTCCTGATACCAGGGCTGTGGAGTTAGAGTCATGGAGTCAGAGTCAGAGTGGGAAACAATTAAGGAGGAGTCAGAGTTGGTAAAACTATACCAACTCACAATAACTTTATTCTTTAATATAAACCAGTTATAACATATAGGCCTAGTCAAAGTACAAGGGTATGCATATGTCTTTTGAGATATGTAGACCACAATCACTTAATTACATAAAAAGGAGTCAGAGTCGAAGTTTTTTGTTTCGACTTCACAGCCCTGCCTGATACAGCAGTTAAATAGGTGACTGAAACCTTCTTTTGAGTTATGTTCCTCCACATCCTAAGTGGGTCATTCAGAAGTAACACTACAGCAGTTCAGGTTAATAATACAGTCTACATTGAAAAAAAAATCATATACTCTTACAACTGACTTTTACCCATCACCACACTGCAAAATTTGTCTTTGTATATTGCATGTTCACAAGCTTTCTTGCCTCCCAAGCTACAACTAATCTTTACCAACTTTGTGGTATGCCCTACTTTTCATTTCTCAATAATGACGCTTCAGAAAGCATTCGCTTTCCATACTACTCCTGACTTTATATTAGTTAAGACTCCTCTGATACTCTTCCTATTCAATCCTATTCTCCATTGCTAGTAAAGTGTCAAAGCACTTTCAACAAGGCCACTAGCATAGACAAGGCTCTTTATCTTCAAACAATGCTATCCTTCATCTTTACCAAACCTGCTAATCAATCTCTACAGACATCTGCCCCAATTTTTGGAAGCATGTTTAGGTGAACCATTTCCAACACTTTCAATCTTACTTCCTCATTAACCACTGCAAATACAGCTTCCACAAGCCAGATCTACAGGAAACTTAACTCTGCCTTTAACATTCATCAGTGAGCTCATCTCCTACAGTAATTTTGGGGGGGAAATAATGTTAATGTGCTTTACATTAGCAAAACATCTGGCCATATTTATCATGCCAATTTTATAGCCAAACAACCTGCTCATAAGTTTCTTTTGTCTCTCACTTCTCGGATTGGTTATTTTTCTGTCTGATCACACTACTGTAGAGCTCTCTGATCCACACTACCAACTCTGGTATTCCCCAAATTTGGTGGACACATTCTTCTCTTTGTACATCAATAAAATGGACGTCACCACCAACAACAATGTCTACTCCTTTTTGGACACTGCTGCTCTTCATTCTTCCCTCATCTTCCACATACAACCAAGACACCTTACACCAAACCTGAACTACCTCCAAGTGGTGGATTACTCTTTTAGCATTTAAACCAGCCAAATCCAGTCTGAATATATTGTGTCTGTTTTATGTTCAGACTATCATGATCTGGCCTCTCACATCTACCCTACAATGTCATCCTAAAAAGAAACAAACACATCATCAAAATCTTGAAGCTATTAGATAATGCAAGATTAATTTAAAATGTGAATAAGCATTACATTTGACAAAATAAAGTGAATGCTAAAGAGTTAATGTATTTTCAGAATTTCTTCTTTAAATTTAGACTATTGGCTTTTTTTGGAGTGGGGGACCCTACAGTCTGCCACTTTTCAGTTTCAATTTCTATTGATATTTTAGCCAATCAATAAAACTCACAGTGAAATTAAATGAAATCAGCCTCACCATGTTCTTAAATACTTTGATTTGTTGCATTACAAATACACCATTTTGGAAAAACAAAGAACAGAGGTACTAGAAATTACTATGGAATTAGATGGCTTGATACAATAATTTACTTTTGCAGTTCAAAAGAAAGTGAATTGGTAAATTTACTGATTTACTTCCCAGTGAAATTTATTGCTGATTTTATGAAACAATTACTCCTATAACAACCACCAGTTATATAACAGGTTCTGAACTGAAGTGTTCAGACATTCATTACATAAGTGTTATATTTCTATAAATTTTCTTCAATATAAAATTCAGTGTAAAATATTTCAATATTCTTTAAAATTCATTTTAAACACAAAATTTTTCAGTAATTATAGACAGTAAGTAACATTTGCATACCTTATGGAATGACTGAGTCTAGGAGTGAATTGCCTTTAGGGGTAATCTTTGCTAATTGTTTCACTGGTATTAAGAAATTAAAGCCGGTATGAACGCCTCTCACAACCAGTCACAGAGACTGGTTATATCCCTTCGGTGTGAATTGAAGGGTTTTTGGTTGCTATGCATCATTTCCAGTTATAAAAATCTACTGCTGAAGTGGTGCATGAAATCATGAAATGATTTTAAGTAATGTGGGAATTAATTTTGATTTGTTGATGCAACTGATAGAGCTTCAAACCCTGGTGGCACTAATAATTATCTTTACACATTAATTAAATAATTCAAACTTGATTCTATGAAATACAAAAACCACACTATTTAGCATGTTCTCATGCTGCTAAAGGAAACTGGTTCCACAGATCAACATTGTGCAGAGAGTCTTGCATGGAATAAAACAAAATAATCAATAATGGCAAGAAACCAGTGAAAATGATTCCCATTTCAGCCACAAGATGGCTAGTGAAAATTAACTATGTGAAAAAGAATTTTTAGCCAACTGAATGCATTATATTTTCAAATGGCAGCTTTTAGTTGCGAGAGGTATGCAAGAAAATTACATGTTTTCCAAAGCAACTAATGAACCTTTTTATCACCAACCCTGATTCTATGACAAAAATTTCATGTTAATTCATGTTCTTATTACCAGCTTAATAACAAAATTACTTCACTATTTTCAAAATTAAATGAAATAAAAGTAATGTATTTCAGCAGAAATATGGTAACGAAAAGACTAACAAGGATTGTGTTGAGTAAATTTGAAAAAATTTGCTGTTCTAAATGCATTGTCTATAATTACAAGTTTGCATCTTCGTTATATGAATCATCATTTGATATCTGTTCTCCATGCTGGCATGGGTTAGATGCCTTTCCTAACATCAACCACGTCACAGTGTACTGGGTGCCCTTTTATGTGACCCCAGCATGTGTATTTTTACATAGCACCAGCACCCATGAGCCAACAAAATTAGTATCACTTGGCTGAAGAGGGATGTAAGGGGATATGACTGTATGCAAAGACAACCATGATTTTACTTAGCTTGATGTGTCTTCTCAATCACAGCAAACCACCAAGAGTCTCAACTCTTTGTTGTCCCCTCTGTGATGCCTGGTACCCACCTTGTGAAAAATCAAGGAAAATGCGATACAAATATTGTGGTTAAGCTTTGAGATGCAAATATAAAGAGCCCTTGCACTGTACACTTAGAAATATTAAAAACTTTCTAAAAACAAAGGTCACCGATAAACTTGGATCGTCAGATATGCTAGGATATTCACTGATTGGTTACAGCTTGTCATTAAGTAATGTAACACTTGAAAGTGTTTCCAAGAGTAAGCATAACAAAAGCTGAACTAGAAAATAGGATGAAAGTGGATCTATTTTCAATTTTGTGACTAGAAATTGAAAACATTTGCTGATTAGTAAAGCCGGGGTAATGCATGACCCAAGCATCAACAAATATTAGACAGGAATAAGAGATTGAAATTCTTGATACATTAAAACTTATGATATCATTAAATAATGAACCATAATACATCCTCATCATTTCAATGTACACTCTTCCATGCTCGCATGGGCCGGATGTCCTGCCTATCACGAACCCTCACCTGTTTCCAAGTAAGGTAATATTCCCCATGACCAGATGAATTTTCATGAAAGTTTGGTGAAGGACACCATTTGCATAACAGTGACAACTGCTTACAATTATCATGTGATGTCAAAGCAAGGATACAATAACACACACAAACATACACAACAGGCTTCCTTCATTTCTGTTTAACAAATTCACTCACCAAGTTTTGGTTGGCCAATGGCTACAGTAAAAGACATTTGCCCAAGATGCCACACAGTGGGATTGAACACAGAATCGTGTGGCTGGGAAGTAAACTTCTTTCCAGACAGCCATGGCTCTGCACCTATATACACCAGTATGTGAACATTTTGAAACTTGGGTCGGGTAGCCCAGTCTATGAACAGTGACCTTGAAACCATTCTCCAGTGAGGTCACATCAGTCTTGTTTCCTTCATCAATACAAAGACATAATGCATGTACCAAGGAGACAAACTTGCATTACACCACACCTTGATATAGTTGAGATTTAATTAAAACTTTCAAGGTCACTACAAATATACTAGCCCTTGCAATCACTGATGACATCTCACAACAATAAAAGCAAAGAAAAAAAGTTTAAAAAAAACTATAACCTCTTAAAACTAACCTTACACTTACAAGCAACAAGTTCCTGGTACTTGTGCTAACACTTTACCTTAAAAGAATACTGCCCTCCACATCAGGAATAATTCCACAACTGCACACAAGCATCCTTAATCACATCTAAAAAAAAAACAGCAATCACACAAATTAGCATGGAATCACTCAATGGCACACTTCAACCATTGGTCTACAGATATTGCTATTTTTCACCATGCTACTCCAAAGGCCGTCATTCAACCAAGCCCATCCAACTGTATCTTCTTGTTCCCCATATGATACTTGCCCCTTTCAGAATCCATACCAATCACTGCATGCACAATCTACCATCTTAATACATCAGCCATCCAGAATTCCCACTTTGATAATGTCTTTCTTGCAGACATCGACTTCCAGTAGTTCAAGAAGGACATCGACCATATCAATCTTACCCGCCTTGTAGAGGCTGTTAAGAACAGACTCTTTCTGCAGTTCATATGTGTAATTGTTGACAAGGTTGACCAATAAGTAATGAACAAGTCCTACGAGTGGATCTGTTCTCTTTTCTGTCTCATATTGCTGCTTATAATGTCCTAACATCATTAATAAAAATAGTTTTAAATAAAACCCACATGGCATTAGAAAGGAGGGAACTTCAGTTTATAAAAGAAAATTTTACAACATTCAAACACAATTTTATAATTTGTTTAATCAGATGAATTTTTACTTTATGAAAGAGAAACCATTAACAACCAGCCATTACATAATTAACATGGAATCAGTAACTGACATACTTTACACCAATTGCCTCAGCCATTCAACCAAGTCCACCAAACTGTATCTTCTTGTTACCCATATGATATATGCAATAATTTTTATGAAGAGGTCCCCCATAACATGGAATGTATTTTCAGAATACGCTAAGAGTAAAAAGTTTGAGAAACGCAAAGAACTGACAGTGTAAGAGAAGTATACTGGAGCAACTTCCTTTATTGTAGAACTAATATACCTGTAAGAAACAATGATCTACTGACATACGTCGTACATATTAACACGAAGACTAGTAACAAACAATCTTCAAAATTACTGGGGTACACAACCCAATGGCAATAATGCCGAATTTACTTGAAATCACATTTTCATAGAAGCTAAAGTTAGCCGAGGAACTCTCAGCTCTTGACTTGACACAACAAAACTCTCACAGATCATCATAATTGCGATCTATCATCAAAATACATACAGCTTCATTACCGAATGTAAAGTAACAATTATTTTAAACGTTATTAAACGAGATCATTGTTAGAATGCAATGGAATTTCTTGTCTGACTGCAGAACACGCAGAAAACCTTTGAAATGACTCACGAAAAGATTGAATTTTGGCTAAAAATTGCCAAGAAATTCCAAGAAGCTTTTTACCAGATGTCGATGAACACATCTTCTAGTACTGATAGACACTTCGTTTTAAATTTGCCAAACTATACAAATAAAAGGTATAATAATAAAACAATAAATAATTAAGATGGCCAACTGTA
>JAOPJW010000002.1:16138615-16150853 GCA_027122535.1 Octopus maya | reverse complement strand
CTATTAGTATTGTTTCCGGGCTAGCTCGAGGGCGAGGATGAGTCGATTACTTGTGACCTCGGCGGAATATCTATGTTAATATTTCATACACACACATGTCAAGATATCCATATGCATTTACATATATATTTATATATGTATGCATATATGCATTCATATATACATCATATATGTATATGTATGTGTTATGCGTACATGTGTGTGTACATGTGTGTGTACATGTGTGTGAGTATGTGTGAGTGTGTGCATGTGTCTATGCGTCTATCTAATCTATTCATTTGTTTGTGTATCTGTTCCCATGTAATCACCTTTATTTAAACGATTGAGAGAGAAATTTTCAACCTGATAAAATAAATTGATTTACCGTTTTCGTGTATCATTTATTCAGGTACTTTTATAATATATGCACCAAAATTGATGGAATTATTCAACATACAGTCAATATGGGAGAAGTTGTGTACCATATCAATCTCCAGATTGGTGCAAATATTATTTTGCGCATAAGCATGCTAAACTGTTGTGACAATATCAGCCCGTACCATAATGGCAATCAACTTAGCATACATAAATGCTAATATATAATCCCTTTTCTATACCATTCCTCTATGGTGTTGATCTACTGGACTTAAGGTCCATGAAAATAACCATGGCCAGTAATTTTCAAAAATACAGCCGATGATCACGAACGCCGAATAAAGTCTAGAAAATCGATAGTCATTTCGACTGACTAGCAGAAGAGTTTATCGAGTATATATCAACAGAAGTGGGCGGCAGCTAATAAACATTCTCGAACTCCTAAACCTACACTTTCTTGAAAATATTTTCGTAGAGGTCTTGTATGAACGCACCATGTTCTCTAGAATATCACAGACTAAAGGCACACCAGATTTTTAACGGTATGTGGAAAAGGAACAAAAAAAAAGCTAACATAAAATGTGCAGTCATGAAGCCTCAGCTTCCTTCTGGATATATGCACCGCACTCACGTACTTCATGTACAGTGCTCTAATACCAGCAGTCCAGTATCCTTCTGACGAAGTCCAGAGCTTAGCAGAATCCTGACCACCCTAGTATAATGAGTGCAAAGTAGTGCGTTCCGGATGTTGCAAGAGACTGTACCAAATATAAATAAACATTTGTGCTGATACCATCTTTTTAACGTTAAGTTGTGGTTTGAGGTATTTGGCTGTTGTTTGGAGAAAGTCACGCAGCTCTGTAACGATATTCTTCATAAAATGACTGAGATATATTTTGCTTTGTGGATCAAGTGAACGACTGACAGACAGTCACGATAAAGGCTTGGGAGTATTGTAGCTTCTACTATTCATGAAAATGGCATAAACACATATGTACACGCACACACACTCACACAGACACAGCCTTCCACTCATGAAAATATTGCATTTGATTATAGCCATATCTTCATGAATAACTTCAGAAATTAAATATCTCACACGATGCAATATCATCATATATTAATTTAACTCAGTTTCCCCATCCCTCCAAATTTCAGGCCTTGTACCTATTGTAGAAAACATTACTATTGAAGGTGGTGAGCTGGCAGAATCGTTAATACATCAAATAAAATACTCAGCGGCGTTTCTCCCGACTTTATGTTCTGAGTTTAAAATTCGCCAAGGTCAACTTTGCATTTCATTCTTTCGGAATTGATAAGTATCAATTCAGCACTCGAGTCAATTTCATCAAGTATCCGTAGTCACCTAAAATAATTGGCCTTGTGCCTATAAAAGAAAAGATTAAAACTCTTATCATCTACATCATAACAAGATACATTATATAACCGGATTTTTCGAGTTGATAATTATCCGAAAATTTCATTTACAGATGCACGTAATAGGTATCTGTATATATGTTAACTTACTTCTCTGTATTTTGATATTTACATACGATAAAATAAAACGGACATTTTTATTACATTATCAAATTTATTAACGATAAGAGATATGAATTTGTCAAATTTAAACAAATAACTCGTGTGACTTTAAAATTTCTGGAAATAATTACGATATATGAAGAAAGAAAACAAGTGATAAATGAGGTAGGGTGAACCACAAAGTAATTAACATACTTATAACTGTTGTGCCATAACTCACATTTAATATAATAGAGTTTATACGAAGAATGCTGCCACCATATGCCCATGGAAACTGGTCAGCTTCTTTAGCCAGAAATTGTGGATCTTGTCAACACAATATATTTCCTGTTGCTTGAACTTATTAATTTTTACAAAAATAATTTTTGACTTTGGCACGCCATCCAGTGCTATTATACATTACATACATACATACATGTATGTTTTATAGTTAGCCAAAGTCCTACAGTCACTAGTGAATGCTATTGAATGCCTAATCAAGACTTAGTGCACCAATTTGCTTTTTAGCATTAATAAGGAGAAAATTGAGTCGGATAGCATTCCATTTCAAAAGGGTATATTTCAGGATGATACTCTATCGGTGTTGATCTTCGTCGTTTCTTTAAACCCACTATCATATCTGCTCACAAAACATAGTGGACATAGAAATGGATCTAGAAGTACCTCCCATGATTTCTTTTTGTCGACGATCTGAAAATGTATGGGCCAAACATCAACCATATAAAAATCAATTGGACCTTATTTTTCTATATACTTGGAATGAAATTCAGAGCGTCTAAATGTGCATTTTGACAATAAGATGTGGAAGATTTGTACTCTTCTCTGAAGACTTAAACATGAGCGGCTTGACCATACAACCTTTACAATCAGATGGAAGAATGAAAATGTCAGATATGAGGGACCCATAAACAAAGAGCAGATCAGGAATGAATAAATACCTCAGGAGAGTCAAGAGAATATGGTCATTAGAACTCTCAGTTTACAGCAAGCATTTTGCCCACATCTATGCAGTGTCTGTCCTCACACGTATGTTTGGCTTTTTGAACTGGTCTCTACAAGCACTCAATGAAATAAATGTTTGAACTCGAAAACTGCTCAGTGTAACAGGAAACGTCAACATCAATAAAGATGTAGACACAAAGGTGGTTGTCGTGGCCGCATATCTTTATTGATCACGTATGAAACTCGTACTGGGACACTGGAACAACAACTACAGCAGAGGAAAGAGACCAGTAACTGCCTTGTCCAAACAGCAGCATAATTAGTATAGCTAATAAACTTGACGTGCGGTATAAAATAAGTAAAAACAGATGTCTCCCCACGGAGTATTGGTAGAATTTAGTTATCAGAACAAAATAGAAAAAAATTGATCAGTTCAATGTGAAAATAGTACATGGGCACTTGGTACAAACCCCCCCCCCCAAAAAAAAAAATGTAGAAGGGATTATGTCAACAGCTTGACATGGAGTACCTACAAGTTTATGACATCCCATGCAATTCAAGAAAAAGAGATCTTCACCAAGTATCTACAAAATAAGAGACAGAAAACGTTCACAGGCATAAAATGTAGGCTGTGCAAGACTCACATTGATGTTACTGTCTGTCATTTTTCTGCTTATTTAGTTTATGTTGTAAAATGTTTTACTATTTTATTTCAGTTTGTCAGCCACCCGCCAGCCATTGGTGAGCATTGAATAACCACTCACCTGAAATTCGTTGTTTCCTTCCTATCGTAAAAACTTCATTCTCCTCCTCTTCCTTGTTCCTTTCTTCTTTTTCGTGTTGATGATAATGTTTTGAAGATTGTTGTCATTTTATTTGCGACTGTCCTGCAATATTTGGGAAGGAGGAACAGATGATTCACTATCTGTGATGTCAGTGACGATATCTGCCAATGGTACGATATATGGTCGGGGTGGGTCAAAAGGTCATAAAATCCTCATGAATCTAAATGAGTACAGGTGCTATTAAAGGAATTGAGAGGAAGACCTTCAAATTCAGCTTCCAACATACACAGCCGAACAGCTACACATCTGGTTGTAACGTCTCTTCGTTTTTGTTTTGCAGACAACCCAAAAGAACAAAAGCAACCATAACAGCACCAATCACTAAATAAAACTGTCCCACCCGCATTGCCAGCAGCAAATAGGAAAACCTCCAAACAACCCCTCTCCCGCTCCAACCGGCAATGATAATAAGAATCATCTACATCACCAACTACAACAGTTAGCACTAAAAGAGCAGAAACACGCTATCATAGCAGTAACAAGACATCTTCTGAGGATGGATAACAGAGGAAGACTAAAGGGGGCAAGCAGTCTTTCTCTTCAAACTGGGAAAAAAAACAATAGAAAATAATTTAAAAGCGTTTGAATGTCTACAGGTGTACAACTCTTGTGACGTACAGACTCTTTGCTGAAGAGGATCTTATAACTTAGGTAAGTGAGACTATATTCTGTGTAGAGGAACCAGCTATATTTCTAAAGGAACTGAAATCCCCACTTAGCAATACTTCTAGATATCTATTGTGTCTCACTTTATGCACATGCAATTGGAAGCAAAATGAGATTGTATTTCCAACACTATGAAAGGACAGAACATAAGTACAAATGCCGGATAGACTTTGCGAAGTGTTTACTGCACGAGGGAGTACTGAAAAGGTCCTGACTTTGGGTAACAGAAAATACAGGAGGATAAGTCAATTATGATTTTATTCAACATATTCTCGTCTCAGATTCACACGCTTATTGCAGAAGTCTTTCAGTTGTTCCAAGTCCTGTAAAAGAACTAGGAAGGTTGGCCCTCCAACCAGGTCTTTCGCGCTACTCTGAAAGTCAGGAATCTTTCAGCAAACCTCGTATATGGAGGAAGTACAGGATATAAGTCCTCACTAAAACCCTAGAACGTCTTACATGCTATTCTGAAATCTTCATTCAGGAACAATTCACGAAGGAAGTAAAATGTACCCCGATGAAGACAGTGAGATACATTGAACTGGATGTATAAATTTTCTACAAACACCTCCTTTAATGTATTTTACTCATATTTCAAAACTTATGCCATTTTTTCATGTTTTTAATTCGTCGGACTATACATATTTTATGTCTTTCATCTCTCCTCATATTTGCTTCACACCACAGAACTTTGTACACCATCTGTCGAGCAGTTCTTTAATGTTTTTTTGTATTTCTATAAATCCGTGTAGCCAATAAATTAAAACATCATCGCCAACAGCACCATCACCATTGCCATTTCCATCGTCATCGTCGCTGTCATCGTCATCACTATCATTGGTGGTGATGATGGTAGTGCTCGTGCTGGTAGTAGTAGTAGTAGTAGTAGTAGTAGTAGTAGTAGTAGTAGTAGTAGTGCTGACGGCATGTGCAAAACAAATCATGGTGTCAGCATTATAGAATCAATAAAAACCGATGAATCAATAACTTTCGTCATCTCAATCATATAACTTTTCTTTCGTTAGACCAAGTTGTTATTGAAAATTTGATTACTCTCCATACATTTGGACAGAGCACATTTCATGGTTTATCTAATGTTTTATCACGGACTGAGGTTGCAGAGTACACGTCTGGGTCAACCGAGATTTTCTATGTATTTTTGATCTTGATTTATAGCATTTTCATTTTACTAACATCACGAATAATCTTCAGAAAAGCATAAATGCCTACACCATAGGAATAACAACGTCTTTGAGAATATTTTCGAGTAAGTAAGCCGAAAGAATTCTGTACATTTATCACACTTACTTCAGATTTGTTTTGTGTAAGTTACAACACTTTTTTCTTATATGTTTGGGGTATTGTTAATATAACTGGAGCGTTCATTTATATTTTATGAAATGTATTTTCAATAGGAAACTAGCTGTGAGATCGGCGGTGCGTATCTTACTGAGGTTGGATTGCAGGCATGATTAAGACAATTACAGCTCAAAGGATTGGTTCCATCATCTTTCGCTATTACAAATTCCGTCTATGGATAAAACGTCAAAAACCATAGAAAAAGATTATTCAATGAAACTATAAACTTCTTTCTAAACGAAAAGTAGGCACTTAAATCGAACATGAAATAATGTTAGCAAACTGATGCAAAAACTCGAGAAAAGTATATTTGCTTACTTGTTACCTTTTATACCTTTCTATACGTTGAAATACAGATTTCACGAAGCGGAGATAGATACAACTGTCTTTGCACGACGTACTTCAAATTACTCTACTAAAGACGACACTCCAATAAATACAAACTCTCAACGAACTCCTACGACTTCGTTTCTTTATTGGCCGTACAGCTCCAACACAGAGGCGTCGGCAGATGGGCCGACAATGCAATACAATTGGGGACATAAAACATAAACGAATGAGTAAATTGAAATTATATAATGAATGAAGGAGCAATAGCTACTCGAACCCCAACATTCGAATAGTACCATTTTAACTATATTCCCCTCTCTTTTATACCAATGTTCCACAATTAATTTAACTTAATATATAAAATATGGTCTCAATTGTTCAAATTCCATCACAGGTGGTAGATGATCGGATCTTACCTCTCACCCTAGTGGGTTCACGTCATCGCCGAAGCTTGCCTTTAATTTTTTTGTAATTGTTTAAGTCTGTTATTATACACTCCATGCCTGGTACACGTATTTCTTCCTGCTCTATAATACTTACTACCGTCTTCATTTTTATAATTTTTTCTTCAATGGCCGTGTTTGACCAATAGTACGTTAGATACGCTCTATGTTTATACCTGGCCTGTAATGCTCTTGTGTCAGGAGATTCTGGGCTGTCTGCATGTGTTTGTGTGTACTTAACTGGAGGTGCTGGTCTATCTGCGTGTGCCTGTGGATATTCTGGGTTGGCTGGGGTATTCTTGTATTTTTGCCGTGATGGAATATACTGTGAGTGCTTCTATGTTACTTACTTCCTTCTTTCGCTTCTTTTTGAGTTCTTTGGAGGTGGGGAGTTTTTAAAGCCCTTCCTCTTTCTATTTTGTACTTTCTGAAATCCTTCATCTCTGCTTTCTACATTTCCTTCTGTATTTCCCTTTAATTCCTCGCCTCTGTTATTTCCTTTTTGTATCTCCTCTCCGGGTGTCTCGCTGTTAAGAAGGAGACAGTTCACTTATATGTTCCCCTTCTTTTGTAGTGATACCAGGTGGGCGGTTTTCCCTCTAATATCACTCGCAGTTTCACATCATCTAGTAGGTGTATTTCTTCGCTAATTTCCTGTAGGTCTAGTGGTGTAGCCAGACCATATTCCCACACTTCAAATGTTAGGTGCGGCTGACTTGTAGCACTTCTGGGTTCTCCTTAGATTCTATTAAGATAGCTGCAAGCAGCCACATCTCGTAAATCTCAGGGGGAACCCTGTCAATCCTCACTCTCGCCACTCGATTACCGAGGTAAGTTGACAGGAGTGCCCATTCTTCTGTTTTCAACGTTACAGAGGAGTACATTACTGCCTCATCCACAGTAGGGAAACGCACCTCTACTGTACCATACTTTTTTCCTCTGCAGTAAAATTCAATTTCACTTCTTATATTTTCAAAGCACTCTTCTATAACTTCCTCGCTAGCCATTCTTATTTTCTTGCTTCTCAGTGATAGGGTTCTATAAACCACCATTTTCTCCTTTGTACTTCTTAATACATCTTCCGGCGGGGTCAATTTTAAACTTGACCCCTCACTTTGGATTAATTTCTGGCTGTTTCTTACTATTTCAAAGTCAAGTAGCTGCTACACTCTCTTTACCTGCTACTAGTGCGTAGCTACCGCCACGTGTTTGTAACACTTCCATTGCTTACTACTATTCTCTCCCCCGCTGAAAGAGGAAAGAAAACAAAGGTGACAATACAACAAAGTTTCAATAATTCCAACTGTAGGCAACACTAGTAGTACGGAGGACCTTCATCATAGGACATCCCATCCGCAACGTTAATAAATCAACCAAAACGACTCACTACTGAGATTTCTCTCGTCACAACCAATAAGCTACTTTTTATAAGCGTTCGGTTAGACCATTCTTCCAATCTCACAGGGTGTCAGTGACTCTCGCCACCACAGTAGCCTGACTATTAGTCAGTCTATTATACAGAAAAACAAATGCGAAAATGCTTAATACAATGAACAATAAAATGCTAATTCTCATACATTTGAATCATTTCGGTTATACGGAGGGCAACCCGTGCATTTTCCATATTATTACATCACACCAGGAAAGCATGCTCTTGTCGATATAGTAATGCGGGAATACCTAACTAGATCAACAATAATTTACACGGTTTGGCTTGAAGCATGAATACTTTCGACAATTTAAAAAAAATTCTCGAACGAAATAATAAAAAAATGCATATATATTTATCTTGTATGCAATTGGAAGAGCATCAACAGTATCATGCACTATGCTCTGGTATGGTGAGTCAGTGATGGGTGGTTTCCTTATGCTAATCAGGATTCCACTTCTTTTATATGTCAAAAGCATTTGACATATTTATGAAAAGGTTGCAGTCATAAACTAACGATTTGCCCTTTTGCTAGGAATCAATATTATTTCTAAGAAGGGCACACAACTTTTTGTATAATACATATAGTGACACAGGCGTGTGCAAATATATGTTTATTGTCGTATTTTCCTAATAACATAAGCAACGAGCAATAATTTGCGACTTCAAATACTTAGACAATAGCATCTCCAAAGTGTCCACACTGGACCCCAAACCCAAACCCAAACTTCATTCCGTCAGAAGACAGCCATTTTATATAAACATTTCTTGGCCTATTTATGCGTGTCGTATGAGCTGTCACTTTCTTGAAGAATTCAAAACGTTGATCACACAGACTCTATTATAAATGTCTAGATGTTTACATTCAGTCTCTAAATGATCATGTTTTTTTCGACAAATTCATATATTCGCCAGGATTCAAATACTGGTACCATCTCAAAGGTCTGGATATTCAAGACATATTCTTCACTCACTTCTTACTAATATAAGGAACAATGGTGAACTACCATACTATCTGTGATGTCTGAACCCTAAACTAGCGGATCAAATACTAACTGAAAAACACTTTAAAGAGAATCAACAACAATCTTAAAATTGAATGACCTTGTTGATTGTGGTTCGCTCTCGATAGATTAATGCTAGAAGGTTATTACTTACATGGAACTAGTGCCTTCAACTTTATCAATAAAAGCTAAATCCACGTCACCTCTAATGTAGATGCCTTCCCAGTAACTGAAGTAATTAACAAAGAATGAACACGCAGTCACCAAAGCACTAACAATCTGTGTATGCCAGTCATTATTAGGTTTAAGGAACAACTATAAACAGCAATTTTCTGAATGAAACATTTTCCAAAAACCACTCATTTAAAAATATTTTTGGGCGTCGTGAATCATAATTTTTAGATGGTCTCTATGACAAAGAATACTTTTAATCTTTCACATTTATCACACATACAAATTTATATCCTCTGTTGACATTAATACAAATTTATATCTTCTGTTGACGTTAATACGAATCTATATCCTCTGTTCACATTAATGCGAATCTATATCCTCTGTTGACATTAATATGGAGAATAAACTATTTTAAAATATTTTAGCAAATTAGTCAACATTTTGAAACATAGCATGACAAGAAATTGTTTTCCAGGAACAGAAATTATGTAGAAATTTCAGAGTTCCTTTTATTCTAGCCACCCACACAGACATACATACGCACAGATATACACACACATTCTCACACACAAACATACACATAAACTCACGCACACAGGCGCACAAACTGTATAATTGATTATCATATTCACTTAGTGTATTATGAACAATTTATATCAAGTTGAATTTCCTTTACAGGTATATTTCTATAAACTCGTTAACCGTCTAATATGACAGTAGCTGTTAAAAATCTTTTCAATAATTAGAATTAATTTAAATTAGTATGAAAAGTTAAAATAGATAAAGTAGAATAATGCTATACCTTGCTCATTAGTCATAGCAACATATTTTGACAAGCCTAAATTACCATTTGCACTTTACTATTTCATCCTCATGTTTGTTATTTTCTAAGTGGTTTCAATAAATATTTCAACGTAGAGCCTGGCGTAAAAGATGGAAAAGCTGGACGAATTTACCACTTTGCTTATTCATTAAGATGATCAATGCAACAGTGAAATTAAATTATAGAAATTTCAGCTCCGAAAAAGAACAAAAACTCCGGAAATTAAAAAAGAAAGATTTTATAAATTGACAACCAAAAAAGCCAAACAAACAATAGCTGTCTTCTCATAAAATCTTTAAATCATCTGAGTCGACTGCTTGATATTGTTCCGATTACTTGGTTGCAATAAACTGCGTATTTTCAAATGACTAAGTAAATCTCTGATTACATCTTCTTCTATCATGACTTTATTGTAAATGGTGATGATGCTTTGTAGCATTTGTCCGAATATAACCCTCAATGCCTTTAGAATTTTGCAAAGTATTATTTAAAATTACATATTAACATATTAACTCTAATTTATGACATCGTTTAAGCTTTTGAGAAGTGAATTCTACACATCTTGCCCTTAATATAACTAAAGGGATCTTTTTTTCAAATACATGCGTTATAGGATAAATAAAATATAATACGATAACTTTAGGGTGAGATCATCTGCTGAGTTGGATGTCTAAATTGGCTTTGATTCTCTAATGAGATGCTTACTATATTTACATCCCCAATATATAAATTCATAGTGGAGGCGCAATGGCCCAGTGGTTAGGGCAGCGGACTCGTGGTCATAGGATCGCGGTTTCGATTCCAAGACCGAGCGTTGTGAGTGTTTATTGAGCGAAAACATCTAAAGCTCCACGCGGCTCCGGCAGGGGATGGTGGCGAACCCTGCTATACTCTTTCACCACAACTTTCTCTCACTCTAACTTCCTGTTTCTGTTGCGCATGTAATTCAAAGGGTCAGCCGTGCCACACTGTGTCACGCTGAATATCCCCGAGAACTACGTTAAGGGTACACGTGTCTGTAGAATGCTCAGCCACTTGCACGTTAATTTCATGAGCAGGCTGTTCCGTTCATCGGATCAACTGGAACCCACGACATCGTAAGCAACGGAGTGCCAACAACAACAACAACAACAACAACAACAAATATATACAACATACCAACATACATATATTCACACATACCCATATTCATACATATACATAGTTTTAAATACTAAGACACTTAGATAAGTTTCCGCCAGCACCATTAAATGATAACTCATGCTAGTCATTCTTTGGGCATCAGCGTGAGTAGGTGATTTAGCTGGAATTCGCTGGAGATATTTGCCTAAGAATTTTCTGTCCATAGTGTTTTTGTACTAGGGCTGAAGTAATCGACTAACAAAGCTGAGGATCTGAGCTTATATTAGAAAGAGTTATATAAAGGCGGCGGTAGATTGGCAGAACTATTTGATCACCAGTCGAAATGCTATACGAAATTATTGTCAGCTCTTTGCATTATGAGTTCAAAACCTACGTAGATCAACTTTGCTTTTATTCCTCCTGAGTCAGTAAAATAATCTACTGGTTCAATTATGGGGATCAACTTCATCAATTAACCCCGCTTCTCAAAACTACTGGCCATGTGCTCACGTTAGAAACCATTATTTTTCTTGGTAGTGGTGGTGGTGGAGGTTAGATCAGTGGATCTCTAGACTTGTGAGAAAACATCGGACTAAATGCCTTGCGTCATTTAGCCCGAGCAATTTTTGTTCGTAGTTCATATTTCCTCGAGGTCAACTTCGGCTTTTACCTATTCATTCTCGACAAAATAAAACACCACTGAAACACTGGAGTCGATGGTTAATAATTGCGTAGCTTAGGGTGTGATTTTGAAGATCTCATATGGAGACCATATTGATGGGATGGGGAAACGCATAAAGATTCTGAAGATGTGCTACCCTTTAGGAAATGGGCTGGAAGCAGTATGGCTTCAAACAAGGCGGCGTAGCCCATTCTACGGCGACGATACGCCTATTCTTCACTCATACTACACGCGCACTAAACCTGAATGTGACAGTTGTCGACTCTGTTACAATCTCTGATCTTCTATCTATGCTAGAAACAGTGATTCTTGTTGTCCATGACGTTGTTTTAGATATTACTAGCAGTTTTTCCCGGCGTTGCTCAGGGCAGGTGTTTATGTATGAGGATTTTTACCACCACGAATAACCTCCTGGAAAATCACAAAATATGCATGCATGGCTCGAAAAGGTTTTCAAAAAGTAATAGATACTTTAAAAGAAAACTGAACATGAAAAGTGCATACACTATATATAGAAGAACTTTTA